>JAUCMX010000020.1:17965376-18002876 GCA_033459395.1 Hemibagrus guttatus
TGACCGTCTCCAAACCATCACCACATGCTCCAACCAGAAGTCGTGGATGACTGCAAACGTGTGTGCTCTCCTGAAGTCGAGAGACTCTGCCTTCAGAGCTGGGGACAAGATGGCCCTAAAAACAGCAAGGGACAAACTATCCAGAGCCATCAGAGAGGCAAAGCACGCACACGCCCAGAGAATCCACGGCCACTTTCAGGACAGCGGAGACTCCCGGCGCATGTGGCAGGGCATACAGGTGATCATGAACTACAAGACCATACCACCTGCCTGTGATAGTGACGCCTCCCTCCCAGATGCGCTGAACGACTTTTACGCTTGGTTCGGGGCACAGAACAATGTAGCGGTGAGGAAGACCATCCCTTCTCCTAACGACCAGGTGCTCTGTCTATCCACGGTTGACGTGAAGAGAACTCTATGCAGAGTTAACCCACGGAAGTCTGCTGGACCAGACAACATTCCTGGCAGAGTGCTCAGGGAATGTGCAGAACAGCTAGCGGATGTCTTCACTGACATCTTCAACATTTCCCTGAGCAGCACCATTGTTCCTATGTGCTTCAAGACAACGACCATCATCCCTGTGCCGAAGAAGTCTATGGTTTCCTTCCTCAATGACTACCGTCCCGTTGCACTCACACCCATCGTGATGAAATGCTTCGACAGGCTCGTCATGAGGCACATCAAGACCCAGCTACCACCCCCACTGGACCCCTTTCAGTCTGAGTATCGTCCTAACCTCTCCACGGATGATGCCATCACCACAACCCTCCACCTGGCCCTCACCCACCTGGACACTATGGACTCGTAAGTATGTACGAATGCTGTTCATAGACTCCAGTTCAGCATTCAACACAATCATCCCTCAGTACCTGATTGAGAAACTGAACATGATTGTCAAGAGCACCAAATTCCTTGGTGTGCATCTGGCGGAGAACTTCATCTGGTCACTCAACACCAGCTCCATCAGCAAGAAAGCCCAGCAGTGTCTCGACTTCCTGTGGAAGCTGAGGAAAGTCCTTCTCCCTCCCCCCATCCTGACCGTGTTCTACAGAGGGACCAGTGAGAGCATCCTGAGCAACTGCATCACTGCCTGGTTTGGGAATTGCACCGTCTCGGATCGCAAGACCCTGTAGCGGATAGTGAGGACAGCTGAAAAGATCATTGGAGTCTCTCTCCCCTCTATCACGGACATGTACACCACACGCTGCATCCACAAAGCTAATAGCATTGTGGACGACCCCACACACCCCTCACACACACTCTTCACCCTCCTGCCATCTGGAAAGAGGTACCAAAGCATTCGGGCCACACAACCAGACTGTGTAACAGTTTCTTCCTCAAGCCATCAGGCTCCTCAACACCCAGAACTGAACTATACCGACTTTCTCTCTCTCTCTCTCTCTCTCTCTCTCTCTCACACACACACACACACACACACATACACACACACACACACACACACACACACCTGTGTGAACAGACTCAAACTTCTTATTTGTATTACTTCACCCGCTGCTATAATGTTTACTTCTATTTGCACTACCTCAACCGCTGCTACTGCATTTTTTTGCACACTCCACATGGTCATGCTGCCATGTATATGTTTACAGACATATGTAATTAGATACCTGTTTTTTACACTTTCTCAAGTTTGCACATCATTTTCCATTTTGTTTCATTGCACATATTTTTTCGGCGCTATGCTTTTTTTTGTACTTCCTGTTTTGCACTGTCTTGTCTTTGCACTGTTTGCACCTGGCTGTACACGTTGCACTTTATGAAGCTAGGACAAACTTTCTGTCCTAGCTCTGTGTCGTCGTTCTGTTTGTAACTATATGTTGTATGTGGTTCATGTAGCACCAGGGTCCTGGAGAAACGCTGTTTCACTTCACTATGTACTGCGTCAGCTATATGTGGTTGAAATGACAATCAAAGCTTCTTGACTTCTTGACTTGACTTGTTCCAACATGAAACACAGCAGTACATTTTGTACAAAACCTTTTTCACATTCGGAAAGTGTTCTATTTCTTTTTTTAATATTTCTTTTTTTTTTTTTTTTTCCATTTCTTATTTTTAATGTAGTTATTTATATGCACAGTCTAAGAAGGAGGAGGCTTTTCATTTCACTTTAAACTGAATATAACTGTGGATGTGACACAATCTTGAATAATAATAATAATAATAATAATAATAAAAAATAAAAAAATACACTAAAGCTAATTATACAAAAAAATATATTAATAATACAAAAAAAGGAAGTACAATGAATTAAAAATTCCAATTAAGAAAAATACATTTATACATTTTTCAAATACTTTTTAAAAGCATGTACTGAGCATGTACTGTACTTTTTTCTTAAAATATCATAAATATAAATATTGTTAATCTAAATATCATAAACCAGGGTGTTAATATTGTATATAAAATATATACATTATAGAATAGCAATGTTCTCCCTGAAATGCATATCTTTACCATACACACTGTATCTTTTTAGCTGGCATATTATTTAAATGATTTTTATTCTTTTAATTGCTCTGTGAAAAATAAACATTCATTAACATTTAAAAAAACATTTATTCATTTATTTTATAAACATAACATTTATTATTATTTTTATTCTTATTTTATTTGTCTATTTATTTCAATTTATTATAATAAATTTATTATTATTTTATTATTACCTATTTGTTTTTTTTTATGTATTTTGATTTAGTATAATAAATTCATAATGTTTAATAGGTTTCCTTTTATTGATTTTTTAAATTATTTTATTATTTTTAATTATTATTATTGATTATTATTTTATTATTTTCATTTTATTGGTTTTTATTTGTTTTAATTTCTCATAATAAGATTATAATTTATAACATTATTATTATTATTATTTGTTCTGCATCTAGGCTATTTGTTTAATTTTATATAAATCAATGCATTAACGTATTATTTAATTAATTAACATCAAAAAAATTTGTAAGCTCGCATCTGATCCTCTCATGTTGACGCTGTAGACAAGCAGAGTTACATAACCCTGGATACAGTTCCTCTGTGCTGCTCTGAAAACCCATCACGCACTCAGTAGGCAGCTCTTCCCCTGAGTTCAGCATTCTGTGTACTTAATTGCTCATAACCCAAGTGATTTTTTTTCCCAGTATTAATTGCTGCCGAAAGTGAGCGACTGCTTTTAAACCTTCCCCCCATGGTCGAAAAGTCATGCGAGGATAATTATCTGCAACTTTCCATTTTCCACCTTTTGCGTTGACTTTTTCCCCCACGTTAAGCCGTCACGTTGCACCCTAAACGAAGGAATAAGTCTGGTGTCCATCCAGAGCTCTTAGTGCTTTTAGAGACGTCCATAACGCAGAAGGGCATCTGATCTCAGGAGGACGCTCGATCTTTTCACCTCTTTTGCGTCAACCTTAAATGCCTGTTTAAAATAATGAACGCCGACTGCTAAAGGTCATCCTGAAACATCAGTAAAAGAGATAGAATATACAAATATACTGATAAAAATGTACATTATTTATATGGACAGTATTTATAGGGCTGCATTATGCCTAGGACTATTGACCATAAACTTGATGTTGATGATTGAATGTCTTTGTCATGTTCTACTCCACAGTGGTGGTTAATATGAAGCTCATATGAAATTAGACTTTAAGAATTTGTAGTGTTTCAGAAGTATTTCTGTTTTCCCCTAGCCTACTAGGGACCATAAATTCATAGAAAAGTTCCAAAAAAAACTAAATTCCACACAGATGTTTCAAAGTAAATGTTGAGATCAAACCCATTTCTGCTCTCGGAGATGCTCCAAGTGCTTGTTTATCTAAAAAGCAGCTCAAATTTGATCTGCAACCAGTAAAATTCTGTGTAAGGTTATCCAACACAGGGAAAAACACCCGTCTAAAACACACTGAAAGCCGACAGACTCGTTTTATATCAGACACACAGCCTGAGCATCATTCATTTCTTTCTACTGCGTGAAAATGCCTTAGAAGTCGATTTCCATGCAATATGGAATGAATCTCTAAATATATTAATAAAAATTTACATTAGACTGTCTTTATAGGGCTGCATTATACCTAGGACTATTGACTATAAACTTACAGTATAGTCCAAAGGTTCGGGATCTCTTGGAAATTTCCTCGTTTTTCAATAAAAAACCCATTTTTCATAGCTTAAAATGAATCAGATGATTTTTAAAGAAAGGTCTACATTATGAGCACTCATCAGTCCTCTCTTTCAGTCTCATCTCGTTTGCTAATTCTAATATGCTAATAATATTTTATCTAATTGATAATTAGAAAACCCTTTTGCGATTGGTCTAGCACAGGTGAAATCTGTTCAATTGGTTAAAGGAGCAATAAAAGTAGCCTACTTTATGTTAGTTTATCTGTAGCATCAGGAGTCGTGGGTTTGTTTACAGGCTTAAAATGGCCAGAAAGAAAGAACAAACTTTCTTTCTTTTTGTAGGAAGAACTTATCTTCCCATTCTGTGAACTAATCTCTTCATAGAACAGTGAAAACTGGTTCTAACAGGGACAGAATAAGGAGTGGGAAGCCTGGTGTACAACTGGAAAACAGAAATTTTTGGGAAAAGTGATCCTTTTGGGCATGTCCAGTGATGCAATCCAGTTGAGAAAAGTTGTCCATGTTCCATTCGGTCAGCAGTACGGACCACCAGCATACTGTTAAGGGTTAACATCTACTAGCCGTTTATTTATTCACCTGTTTAATGATAAACATAAACTAACCGTCTCCTGGAAAACAGATGCCATTGATATCAGCGATTAAACCAGTGCATCGTCAACTTCTCGAATCTGTTTGCCTTAAAGGTGTCGATTCATTTGATAGAACACCATCAATATGTTCCATAAGCATAACTGTAAACAGATAAAAACTACAACATGTAGTTCTTAAAAAAACAAAAAAAACCCTAACACTACAGGATGTGCTGCTATTGGAAACTGTACTATGTTGAATCCAAACATCCTTCTGAGTCTAAAGATAAAGGTGAAGTTTTCCTGAACAAATAAAAGAGAACTTTTAATACTGGTCTTTCTCTTCCCTCTTCCGGCTCTCTGTCTCCTTTTCTTTTCTGTCTCCTCTATCAATCCTCTCTCTTTCTCTCTCTCTGTCTCTTTTCATCAGCACACATTTTTCTTTCTTTCTCAGGATGTCTTTTCTAAAGCTGCTTCTCTGCCACTGATGTATCTGCTGTCTTCATCGGTGCTCTGCAGGTTTCTCAAAGACTTTTCTAATACAAAATGAATTCTATTTAGCAATGCATGCCAAATAAACACTATCACCTGAACAGAAGGGTAAAAAGTGAGCTTTTTATTTATTTTTATTTTAGTTTTAAAATAGCCTTTGAAATGTAATTACAGGGTTTAGATATTACCAGAAAAATAGGAGCTCACTTCTGGTGGGTTATTACCTCCAACTTAAGTATATAGTTCTGCAGAGCTCATTTTCATATATTTAATTTTTTGATTAATTATATATTTTATTATAGCTTAATATACTGACATCTATTGAACTGTTTCCTTTCAAAGCATCGATAACATGATTCAACCATGGAAATAACTCTCACTATTTATCATTCATTCATTGTCTGCCGCTTATCCGAACTACACTCGGGTCACGGGGAGCCTGTGCCTATCTCAGGCGTCATAGAGCATCAAGGCAGGATACACCCTGGACGGAGTGCCAACCCATCGCAGGGCACACACACACTCTCATTCACACACTACGGACAATTTAGAGATGCCAATCAACCTACCATGCATGTCTTTGGACCGGGGGAGAAAACCGGAGCACCCGGAGGAAACCCCCGAGGCACGGGGAGAGCATGCAAACTCCACACACACATGGCGGAGGCGGGAATCGAACCCCCAATCCTGGAGGTGTGAGGCAAACGTGCTAACCACTAAGCCACCGTGCCCCCCCTCACTATTTATTTATTTATTTATTTATTTATTTTAGGGCTCTACAGTTTATTGAATTGTATATGTATGTCTTCACATCAACAAAATAGATATGTAATATAGTCTGCAATCAAAGTGAACCAAATGAACGATTCAGAATCAAATCAGGATCCAGTGCTAGATTTGCTTCAGTTTGCTAACTAACTAATGCTAATTTTAACTAGTTAGTGCTGATACTATTTTACTTCACTTACCTCTGATTGACTCCACTTCTCTGGAAATAAAACAAAACAAAATCAACAACAACAACAAGAAAAAGGAATCCTGGGCAATTAATTAATAAATAAATACACAAATAACAGTAATAATAATAATAATAATAATAATAATAATAATAATAATAATAATAATATTGTTTTGTTGTTGTTATTATTATTGTTATTACTATAACTTTATTATTATTATTATTATTATTATTATATAAATAATAAATAAACAAATAGATAAATAGTAGAGGAGATAAATATAGATGCTGATAGATACAGGCTCCAGGTTAAAGTCGTGCATCAAGTAGTATATCATTTTATTTTCTGTGTTTTATGAGCTGTAGTCAGTTTAATCATTTCTCCATTAAACTGCTTCGCTGTACCTCGAGTCAGTGAAAACTAAAAGACTTTTCCTTTTTGGAATTTCCAGGAAGTGAGCAGGAAACTGCTGTGTAGCTTGTGGTGGAGCGTCCCCAGAGCGGTGATGTGTGAGAAGGTGTCCTGGGTTCTTGGCAAGCTAGGTGTCAATTTACAGCCTCGTACACGCCTCATTGCGCTCGGCTTCACTCTCGGTCTCGTCTCTCTCTCTCTGTCACTCTGTCCGTCTCTTTATCTCTCTCCCTCAGATCGATAGCTAGCTGCTAGCTTTGAATGCTCTGAGAAACCTATCCAACTAATTCAGGACACGGAGAGACAGACACTCATCCCCATTCACCACGTTTTTATTCTTCGGAGGTAATTAATGCTAATGCCAGTGACATTCATTCAGAGCTCAATAAAGTGATCAAGCACACTGGATGCTAAGCTGCTAAAGTTCAATAAGAAGGGTTATTTACAGATTTAGCTATATTTCTCTCAAAGATGTAATGCTAATGTTTAGCTTAATTAGTGAAGACAGCATTAGTTACTAAATAAACTAGATAATTAAGGCTGTAATACTAGCTAAATAAATTAGCCAATGAAGGCAGCATTAGTAATTAAAAGTAGCTTATAGGAACTGTAGTCCTAGCTAAATAAATTAGCCAATGAAGGCAGCATTAGTAATTCAAAGTAGCTTATAGGAACTGTAGTCCTAGCTAAATAGTGACTAGCTAATGAATGCTAAAGTACTAGCTAAATAAACTAGCTAAGGAAGGCTGTAGTAGTAACTAAATAAACTAGCTAATGAACTATAGTAGTGAAATAATCTAGCCAATGAAGGCTGCAGTAATAAGTGAATAGCCTTGTTAGGGGCTGTGTGAAGAGCTCGATGTGATCACATTGTTTTGTTAAGCTACAATGATGAAACCTGGGAATGTTCTGAGATATGGAGTGTGTTGTGAGATATGGAGTGTGAATGATGGCGAAGATGGCGATTAATTCATGTCTTTATTGCGTCATGGACAGAGTGTGGAGTCTTTCAGAGTCATTTAGACAAATAATATTCCAAAAGAACACGCTGCTAGAGTCCATTGAAATCTACAGGGCATGAAATCACGAGCACACATTTGATGTGGCGGACAATTACAATGGACACTCGTTTAAATTCCCTCGCCCTGAGCTGCAGCTTACGCTAAAGTAAAAATACATCCTTCACTCGGAGATCAGTTCTGCTTCAGCGATGCTCTCAATTCTGCTTTTCTGCTCTTTCACTTAGAAAACTTTTGTCTCACCAAAGCAGAATAAATGACGATCCTCTTTTTTTTTCTCTCCTCCTCTCACCCTGTTGATTTGTTAGCGTGTTAGCGTGTTAATGTTATCGATCTCTTCCGTTCTGTCACTTGCTGTTTCTCATCGTTCCTGTGTTTCTCCCACACGTTCGCAGCTGTGGAATCCTGGCAGTGAAACAGTCATAAAGTTCACAGTAGGAATCCTGAACACAGCCAAAAGCCTTCAGTTTCGTCTACTAATTTAAAATCCTGTACTTTTTTTTAACGTCTTGCATAAACATATTGCACATCTTGCCCTTTGCTACATTTTCTAGCTTTACAGCATGGACTTTTTTTTACTTCATGGATCTACACAAAATGCTGTAGATAGTGTTTAATAATGAAGTGGAAAAAAAGAAGAAGAAATCCGGTGCTGCCTTCAGACGTCAGATGATTAGTTAAGTTGTTAAATTGAGTGCAATTAAAGTGCCACGTTGTCTCATGAAACTATAAATGCTCCTGTTCCTGAAGGAATCCAGAGTATTGTGAAGGTATCTTTAAAAAAAAAGAAAAAAATAATAATATAATAATAAACCATCAGAACAGAAAGTTCTGGAAAGTATCAGAAGAAAGTTATAAAAATGGAAAATCTCATTTAAAAATGGAAAGAAGTGACTCTAGACCTACCTCGAGAAAGATATCCATCACACATCATTAAGGAGGTATGGAGTGATTTGGGTTCAATAGCTGATCTGAGGTGAAGTTTCTTCATCAGATCTTCATATGTTGTGTGAAATAACTAGTTCAGCCAGGAAACTCTACTTTCACACTGATTGGCTCCCTAGACATTATTACAGTGGGACCTCGGCGTATGAATTTTTGCCCTAAGAATTAAAACTTTGCAAGAAATTTACATCGGCATGTGAAGTTTCGGCATACGTACGAACCAAACCAAACTGAACACCGGCTAAGTTGCTTGCACGTCTAGCAGCCATTTAAAACTTGTTTGCATCATTGGAAAGCCAAGTGAAGCCAACCGAAGCAAGTTTATGTATTTTATGATTTTTTTTTTCAGTCAGTGAAAGCTATTTGGAGAGAGTCAACCCACGATACCAACGTTGCCTTGGGCATGCGTTCAAAAGCTAGTTGATTTTTCAGGCATGTTTTTGTTGACAGATCGGTGGCGTGGGTGATCTGCTCTATTTTTAGCCCAAGCTTGGTGGCACGACTTCCGGTGAGGACCCTTGGCTTGGGTCAGTTCTTTGTAAGCAGCCATACAGTTTACATATGCTTCGTATTGGTGATATTGGTTATATTTTTGGGTGGCTGGAACGGATTATCTGCATTTACATTATCTCTTATGGGAAAATTTGTTTGCAATAAAAATGTTCACCTTAAGAACTCACCTTAAGAACTTAAGAATATGAATTAAATTCATATGCCAAGGTTCCACTATATTCTGGATAAATTCCCAGGCTTGGTCTCGGCACATGGCTAGAGAGCTGACTCTTTAACCTCCTCTTCCTTCTCCTCCTCTTCCTCAGCACCAGAATGCATTATCCTATGTATATATTGCTCCTAGTGTAGGCTGGTAAAAACAAATACTAATCAATTCTTACAGTCCTGACTTTAATATGAGACAAAATTCCATTTTTCTCTTGTTCTCTAGGATAAAATCATAAAAAAGCAACCTTTGTATGGCATTTTCTAGAACGTTCTGTCATTAATTCAATTCAATTTATTTGTATAGTGCTTTTAAATATGGTCTTAAAGCAGCTTACCAAAAGTATAGAAACAATGATGATAAAGTTTAAAGTTATGCTACTTTTTATTCCTAGTATTTATCCCTAACGAGAAGCCTGAGGTGAGGATGGTGTGGAAAAACTACCTGAGATGATATGAGGAAAAAACCTTGAGACGAACCAGGCTCAGAAGGGAACCTCATCCTCATTTAGGTGAGACGGGAGAGTAAATAATGTACTTTCTACAACGGGAAGGTATTTTGCAACCAAGAGCTCCTGAGAAACTAATAAGACAGCGTAATTTTTGAGAGGATTATAAACTTAGCACTGATCCCTTCCTGCTAAAAGCTGACGCTAACTGATGTTCACCTCTATCTTTCGGCTAGAAATCATAGTAAGTCCTAGTGCTCCAGCGTCTCCTGGAGGGAACTGTAGGATGGAACTTGGGTGTTCGATGTTCCACAATCGAATGAAACAAAAGTCAGACATTTCTGTCTGTACATTTTTTTTCTCCCCCTTGTGAGTGAGAGCACTACAGTTAGCTATCAGATGGCTAATCATGCTCTCAGCTGTCAGACTGGCTTCCTGCTAATAGCTCTTGAACTTTTCACATTCTGCTGCAGAAGCCACATCAACGTGTCAACGTACCAGTGTTTCAGGTTTTTTTATTGTGTGTTTTGATAACACCGTCATTATACTGGAGAGACCGCGATAACGGCCAGCACTAATCACATCCTGGTGTAAGTAATGCTAGCCTTTACTTCCTGTTTATGTGAAGCTAAGCTCGTGTCCATGGCACAAAATGCTCTCTTACGAGGACGTATTTCTACCAACGAGGCTTTCTCTAAATACTGTCGCTATATGGATGCTGTTCTGGAAACTTCTGTGGTACATTTTCTTGATTAAAAGACCCAAATTTAACCTGCGCCATAGCAACAGGCCATCTGTGAAAGAACTACTTCCTGTTTTCCTGTCTCATTACGCTAAATACTCCTTACCTCACCTGCCTCTTGTTTTTTCCTCTGTCTCTGTTAATTAATTAATTAAGATAAAAACCTGCAGCTTGTTAAAACATCACTGAGAAATTGAGAATTTGTGAAAAAAGCTTTTGACTTTCACACGTGAAATTGTGTGAATCCCAAATCGTTATAAACGCTGAATAAATGGAATCCTGGAATATCTTGTTTCTACCTTTCACACTGCTCTTACTGAACTCGGGGTTAACAATGAAGCCTGATTTTTCTTTTAATTTGAAGAAGAAATGATGCTGAAATTCCACTTGAAGTCTTTGCTAACAGTTTAATAGACTTTTTTTTATTTTAATCATCAAAACCATTTCGTTTTATTGGAAAGAAAATTTCTTTCCTTAAATTCAGCACCATTTGACCAAACCACAGATCAGATGCTGGACTGGACACCATGCTGTAATACATTTACGGCATTTGGCAGACAGCCTTATCCAAAGTGACTTACAATTTATCTCATTTTATACAACTGAGCAATGGAGGGTTAAGGGCCTTGCTCAGGGACCCAGCAGTGGCAGCTTGATGGACCTGGGATTTGAACTCACAACCTTCTGATCAATAGTCCAGCACCTTTACCACTAAGCTATCACATCCCTACAGGCTGTAGGTGTTTTTTTTTCTTACACAATCACTTTTTACGCTTCTAGTGTCATCCTCCAGTGTAATAGAAATGCTCTTACGCTCTGGATGTCTCTCTCGCTGCCAAAGCAACAAACTGGAATATTTTCTGCTTGTTTCTTTTCCTGTACATTAAGTAAACGTGTGAATCCTTAATTAAAACCTAGCTTTTCCCCCCTGTCACTGTGCATGTGCAGCATACTCATTCTTTCCTCTGTTCCTCCATCTGTAGTCTTGTGCTGCTCTGTGCAAAGGGCAGGATCACACTGAATCACCAATCCATCAAGTCCAATGTTTACTTCTTTATAGATCAGTGTGTGTGTGTGTGTGTGTGTGTGTGTGTGTGTGTGTGTGTGTGTGTGTGTGTGTGTGTGTGTGTGTGTGTGTGTGTGTGTGTGTGTGTGTGTGTGTGTGTCTGTGTGTGTGTGTGTGTGTGTGTGTGTGTGTGTGTGGTTTTCAGCATGCAGGACATTTTTGTTCTTTTATTCTAAAGGTGTTAGCGTCCTAGCTTCTTTCACACTCACACACAACTGCGGATTTAGCTGTTATCGTATTAGCGGCACGCTAATGAGACACTGTAGCTAATTAGCTGTGGCAGGTTTAATTAATGAAAGGAACAGCTCATAACCTTCAAACGTTAAGCTCGGGTGGGTCGATACGTAGCACTGGCTGGTAGCGAGCAGGTGAGATCGGAAGCAGGGCATACGATAGCGGAGGAAAGAAACGCTGCCTACCTGAATGCTGAGAATTATTATTATTTTTTTAAGAATATTTTACAGGAAGAGGTTTTTTTGTGTTTTTGTGGCCAAAAATGCTTTGAACAATAATAATAATAATAATAATAATAATAATAATAATAATAATAATAATAATAATAATGACAATAATTAAAAATAAGAAAATAATTAATTGGTTTTAATTTAATCTATTAATTAATCAAGCTAATTTATTTATTTTTTAAACAAATTTTTTAAATATGTTTTTTAAATTTTTTTTTACTAATTTACTCATTTATTTATCAAAATATTTGATTTATTTATATACATTTGAAATTGATTTAAATCGGAACTTATTCGGGAATTCAGTTATATAGTTTGGATATTTACAACGATAATAATTAATTCACTATTTATTTATTTATTTATTTATTTATTTATTTATTTATTTGTTTGTTTGTTTGTTTGTTTGTTTGTTTGTTTGTTTTTGTTTACTTATTTTAGCTCATCATCCATAATGTAGCCCAGTACCCCAGTGCCAAACAGTACTTCTAAAAATGACTTCGGTTGACGAGTTTCAACCCTGATTGCTAGAAAACCTCATGAAGTTCCAATCAAGGTTTTCAGAAAGCTCTGATTATTTTACTGAATTTATGATCAGATTTTTTCATAAACATCATCAGTGCAGGAAGCAGCGCTCACAAACCCAAGAACCTTTTCCTCTCTCGCTCAGAGTCTCTCTTCATTTTCATTTCCAACATGATTTGTGTGTTACATTTTGTTTTGTTTTTTTCCCCTAAAACTTTCGTATCTTCCTGCTGCACTCGCATCCGAAATTTATTCCGTATCTTCAACTCGAAACAAAAAACATTGCAACGAAATCCACGTTTATTGTGCATTCGACATTCAGTGTGTGTGCAGTATTTGTTTCTTTCTCCCTGATGTTTTCCAACCCAAGAGGAGTTATTCCACTTGCTCTTAGAGATAAGACTCACTTTTTTCTTTTTTCTTTTTCATTCTGCTTTTCCACCACACGTCCTTTGGGTTCTATCAAAAGATTTGTTTTATCGTCCAAAAAAACCCCCCGCATTATTTCTGGCATCGCGGTGCACGGTGCGATGCATCAACAGCTTCATAAGCAGCGGGGAAGAAAATGCGAGAAAGAGAAGATAGGATGCTATAATCCTAATGCCATCTCCTCCACGGCCCACGGAATTGAAACAGAGGAGACCTCGAGACTGGAAGGCAGATTTTAATTATTTGCCACAGCGACCGCAGCTCGGATACAGACACGGAATAAGAGCGAATACATTTTGCGGAGACTTTAGCCGACGGAGCGGTAACTATTGTTGACAGGTCAACTTTCAATCTGCTCGGGTAGAGAAGGCGAGATGAAAAGCTTGTAGTGTGTGGAAAGCGATGCGGCTCATAAACTCTGAAAATGAAATCAACAGGAAATATGGCAGACAACTAGCCTGTTTATTTATTTATTTATTTATTTATTCTAATTGAGTAAACTATGATTAAAATACTAGAAGAAGTTGCTTTCGGCTGCTCCCTGTTCGGGGTCACCACAGCGGACCGACTGGTCCGCACAACAACTTGGCACAGGTTTTACGCCGGATGCCCTTCCTGACGCAACCCTCCCATTTTTCCGGGCTTGGGACCGGCACTGCATCCAGTGGCTGGGATTGAGGCATTGGCTGGGAAACGATCCCGGGCCTTCCGCATGATAGGCGAGAAACCTACCACTGAGCCACCAATGCCTCAAACTATGATTAAAATACTATCCTTATTTAAAAAAAACACCGATTTATCCTCCGTTTGTACGAGCGTTTACACAAATAAATTGCTTTTAACACAAAAATCTTGCAAATCCTGATAAAGCGTTCGTAGCCTACTCATGCTGTCCAGTGTCTGTAAATTTATATTGAAAATTATAAGAACACTAACGTTGAACAAACACCTCAGCTTACCTATTATTCAACCTATTATTATTTAAAATAAATAAATTTAAATAAAGCTGAATGGAAATTGACATACAGGACATTTTCAATCAGTGTAAAGAAATGAATGATGCTCAGGCTGTGAGTCTGATATAAAACGAGTCTGTCGGCTTTCAGTGTGTTTTAGACGTGTGTTTTTGCCTCTGCTGGTGAACCTTACACAGAATTTTACTGGCTGAAGATGAAATTTGAGCTGCTTTTTAGATGAACAAGCGCTTGGAGCATCTCCGAGAGCAGAAATGGGTTTGATATCGACATTTACTTTGAAACATTTGTGTGAAAAAAAACAAACCGTTTTTGTTTTTTGGAACTTTTCTATGAATATATCACCCTTAGTAGGCTAGGGGAAAACAGAAATACTTATAAAACACTACAAATTCTTAAAATCCTGAGTGTCTACTTTCATATGAAGCTTAACCACCACTGTGGAGAGGAACATGACAAAGACACTCAATCATCAACATGGACACAACAAAAAAAGGAGGATCGTTGTTGTCATGGTTCTTAGAAATATACACTGAAATCTCATCGACGTGTGTCACGTTGGCTCCCAAAGAGTGCTGAACTACATTTCCCATCAGCCCCTGCATTTCACACTACCTAATCACAGCAACATGTTCATCATTTGTTATTGTTGTTGTATTATTACCTTCATTTGCCTTGCATTTCTCTTTCGTTTCATGGTTCTTGACTTTTTGTCTCTTCAGCTGAATCCTGACAACATGATGATTGATTTGTTTAAAAGTCACTGATGCTGGAGAAGTTTCAAATCCATATATTTGACATTTTTTCTGCAGCTGCACATCATCACACCTCCTGTTAAAGACGTCCTGACCAATCAGAATCCAGATTTTAACAGGAATTAAGTCGTAAACTCTTAATCTAGGATATTAAAAAAACACGCTTTAATCAGGATTCTTGTACGTCTTGTTGCTCTGGCGTTATTCCGGGCTTATGTTTTGCACTGATGCTCTGCTTCCTCAGAATGCAATTTCAGAGGAAATTGATTTTCTTTTCTTTTACTGGGTGTGTATAATGTGCATGTCAGGACCCATCACAAACTCGGGGTGTGTTTCATTTACTCACCAACACAGTCTATTTTTCTTCCCTGTCTGAGTTTTCAACTCTCTTAAATCCAGCAAGTGTCATTTTTCTTTATTCATATCAAAAACTATTTATTATTGTATTATTTCCCAAGTGAGAACTGCTGTGTGTAAAGGATGTTATCCAGCTTCTGACTTAAATTTCTTTTAATTCATATGTCTTATGTTCATATCAGATGTAGAAATCTACACTGCAGCAGAGTGAATACCAAATTATTTCGTTAAGGAAACTTCTGGAATGTGTGTTTTCTCCTCACCCCAAAATTGTTTTATCTAATTTCTATTTATTCTTATTTTTAATTAAGCTTATATATATGCACACTCGGTTGAATTCAGTATCTAACTGTCTAAGTGTCCATTAAAATCTTGATTTTGTTTTCCTGCTAGAAAGATATTTTTTTAGATTATATAATGATTCATGGTTTTGGATAGAAATGTAATGTTTATCAGCATTTATGATAAAATACTAATTAAAACTGTTGCCATATGAGTCCAAAAAAAGAGTAATTTTTAATCAATCATTTTTTTATTTAATTAATCTGTAATTAACAAAAAGGAAAAAAAATATCTTTAAAAAATTCTTTATAATAAAAAAAAAAAATGAAAAAAGCATTTTGAATGAGAGTGAAATTCTCAGGAAAATAAAAGAGAAAAAAAACCTCAACAATAAAAAACGCTTGTGTAAAAATAGAATAAATGTATAAAATAAAATTGAATAAAATAAAAGAAATTACGATAGCAAGAAAGATTGGAAAAAATTCAGTAAAAAATATTAAACAATAAAAAATGACATGCTTAATAATAAATAAGAATCTGAGTAAAATAAAAAAAAACATTTCCAGTAAAATAAATGATTACAAATGTATTAACAATATTTTTAATAATTATATTAAACATATTTTTAGATTTTTATAATTATATTTTTTAATATAAAAATTCTGAGTAAATATTAAGTAACAAAACACAAATTCTGAGTATAGAAAAAATAAATTGAATTTAATTTAATAAAACACACACATACACACACACACGCAGACACACAAACAACAACAGCAACAAAGCCATGCTATATTATGTGTAGTAGTAGTTGGCCTTAAAACCTATTCGACCACGTTGTTAAAAAAAATATAAAAATCCTGTAGCATCTTTCCCAGCATGCACCACATACCTGAAAAACCCACCCTACTATGTCATTAAGTAGTAATTGTGTCATTGAGAGATAATGGTGTAACTATTTTCAAGTGATTTACTATAGGAAATGGTGTTTGAGGTTTACAGTCACACCTGAAGCTGTTTGCGCTTTGCCGAAGTTTATCAGGGTTGTAGTTACAGCCACGAGGCTGAAAAGCAAATTGATCCTGCAGTGTAATTGGACAGTTCAATGTTCTGTATTGACAAATCAATTTAGCTGCTCTAAAGCACCGCAGATGGACACACCAATAAGCACACACACACTCTCTCACACACACACAAATACACACAACACTACCCCAAGACCACCACAAAATATACTGCTGTTTTAGTGAAGTGATTTTATAATAAGCTGTAAGTCACACAAGTTGCTGAGTTTTCCGTTCGAGAATTCATTACATCGTCATTTCTCCAAATGAGCTCTTTTAAACTGTGTATAATAAACCACTTATTCCTATGGCCTCTAGCATTTTGATATAAAGAGGCAGCTATAAATGTCGCACATGTTGTCGTTTAGTCGATGCTGCTGCTAGCGAGTCTTGGACCTTAAATATTTCTCTGTATGTCTCATATGTTGTTTTTTTTATTTTATCTTTTTAACAATAGCCACTTGAGGAACTTTCAGTATGGATACGAAAAGCTCTAAAGCACAGATTATTGATTTTAAACTATTTATAAATGAAAAAGTCTGAAATAGTCACGATTCCTGGGTCTGAGTTTATTTTCGCTGTGTTTCTGTATCCTGTTTACTTTGAAATGTTCACTTCTTTCCTGCCAAAAGAGAAAATACAGTGGAAGCTCGGCATATGAATTGAATTCGTTCTGGAGGTGAGTTCTTAAGGCAAAAATTTGTATTGTGAAATGAATGTTTCTCATAAGAAATTATGTAAATGCAGATAATCCGTTCCAGCCACCCAAAAATATAACCAATATGACCAATACAAAGCGTATGTAAACTGTATGGCTGCTTGCAAAGAACTGACCCATTCCATGTCAAGAGTCCTCACAGGAAGTCGTGCCACCAGGCTTGGGCTAAAAATAGAACAGACCACCCACGCCACCGATCTGTCAACAAAAAAACGCCCGAAAAATCACCTAGCTTTTGAACGCATGCCAAAGGCAACATTGGTATCATGGGTTGACTCTTTCAAAACAGCTTTCACTGACTGAAAAAAAAAAAAGTGTAAACTCGATTCGGTTGGCTTCGCTTGGCTTTCCACTGATGCAAACAAGTTTTGAACGGCTCCTGGACGTACGCAAAGCTTAGCCGGCGTTCGGTTTGGGTTCGTTCATATGCTAAAAATGCTTCGTATGCCGAAGCAAATTTCTTGCAAAATTTTTAAAGTTAAAATTCCTAAGGGAGGGCATTCGTATACTGAGGTTCCAATGTAATTGAAAGGCCAGTTCTAAGAGTGACAGGCTATAAACTTGGGGTTGTTCTATTGTAGAAAAATGACCAAGGATTTTAGTGTGATAGTATAAGAATAGGATAGCAGGAAAATAACAGGATGTACTGAATCAAGTGCTATTTTACAAGCTGCTGAATAATGAGGGTAGAAGCCATGTTGTGAAATTAAACTTAATACTCGTACAGCAGTATACTAGACTTTTTTATACTAGAATTTTTCATTTTTAATCCATTACAGTTACGTTAAATTGCATTACATTTGACTTGATCATTACATTTGAATTGATTTTACATTTGTTTTAGGGAAGTGCTTGTGTTTAAAGGTGTGGTATAAATGCTTTTAATGCTTCTAAATAGTGCTTTTAACAATGGACATTGTCTCAAGAGAACATAAAGCAGTATAGTACATACTGTTGAAGATTAATTATAGACTTATATTTAAATGTATTTATATTAATCTCTAATGAGCAAGCCTGAGGCCACTGGCATGGAAAATGTTGTTGAGCTTCACATGGGATATCTGCCTGATCCTGATAGGAATCCCAGAAAACTGACTTCATTAGCCACATAATGTAATTCTGAATACGATGAACTTTTTACACGGGCAACTAATATAACTTTTGATTATAGTTTACAATTTTCATATTATCCCATCCTTACGCATACTTACTGTATATATTAACCACTTACCATTGTACGTTTATGCTGCACGCCAAAATTGTGGGATAAATCCACATTTTTAGCTCGAGCTGTGTCCCAATATGTTGCTACGCTGTTGAAAAAAAAACAAAAATGTTTGGAAGAAATCCTGACATACCACGGACAAACTCCTCTGAGTGTGCGGTCTGACTTTTCCAGTCAAACTCAGCTCTCTGCTGTTCCTCCTCAAGTACATCAACGCTGTGTCCTTGCCAGCTAACTGGAGAGCTACGTTATTAAAGCTAATTTCATTAGTGTAAAGATTCACGATATCCAATTCACATGTAAACAAACTCATTTGGCATCCCGTGGAATGCATGCTTTGCCAAGGGAATTACACTTCACTCTCATTTTCAGCCAAGATGACTTTCCAGGGAAGCACCACAATATCATTTTTAATGAGTACCTTTACAGAAATGATCAACAACAAACAAGAGCATTGCTAAACTGAAAAACTTTGATGTTAGCAAGAGCAATATTGCATTTATAATGAGAGAATGGAATATATTTTTAACTGTTTATGTTCTTAAAACACTTTTACACTATACGCCTTTATTATTGTTTCAGCCTAAACCTGGATAAAATATCTGACTGTGTTTATTCATTTGAACAAACTGTTCCTTATGCAGAAAAAATGAAGGAAAAAACAAAAAGATCACACACTTATTCAATGTGCCATTTCATAGTAGACATCGTGTGAGTAATGTTCACTTATTCATCCTGAAATAACAATTGTGAAATATTGGACACTTTGTGCACTGAATACTCGCGGCTTTGTTTGCTTAGCAGAAAAGGGGCGAGGCCATGAGGCGCTGATGGGATGGATGAGAACAAAATTTCATGATTGCAGAAGACACTCCGGTGTACCAGACGTCTAACAAATGTCTTTTAAATTAGCCCACGTTTTTTTTCCTCCATTTAAAATGTACCGTATTTGTATGTCAAAGCTAGTGGTATCAAGTTATGTGCATTTGACGTTATCATGGGAAATAAACAGGAATGGGAAATGGCTTCTTCTTCCACTTTTGAGAAGTTTGTAATATTACCCTTCTAAAATTCATACACTACATGCAAGAATATGTAGTTGTGTTGTTTCCAGCCACAATTCCACCTCCGCACCACCAGAGGGAACCGTCAAATGAATATCCGATGAAGGGACACTTCCGGCTTTTGGCACTCATAAGCCAAGCTCACGGCAAGACTCAATGCGAAGTATTGCGATTTTATGTGCATTCCGAGCTGTTTTTTTTTTTTTTTTTGTTCACTGTTTCATTGCTTTCACTGTGCATCAACCTTGAGTCTGTGTATACCGACATTCACGTGTTCCGCCTAGTGTTTTGGATTTGTTTGTACCGTCTTTTCTGCATTTGGATTAGTGTGCCTGGTGCTATTGGATTACGTTTTGAATTTGTCTGTTTGTTCTTAAAATAATCCGCACAACCTGCCTCCACCTCAACACCACAGTAGTGCATACCGTAAGCATCTAGTGTGTAGTAGGTCATTTGGGACACAGCTTAAAAGAAAAGTCCTTCTGCTGTTGGTTTAGACTGTAGTAAAAACCCAGTTTCTAGAAAGTTCTGGCAACCACAGAGCTGTAAATTTCATTTTAATCACTTGAACGAGCCAGTCAAATAAAACGTGTGCGCCCTTGAATATGAGAAACTTTCCTCTTGTAAATATCCATGTAAATATGTTGATGTGTGGAGCCCTCTGTCAGTCAGTTAAATGGTGGTTGGAATTGGACCAATCAAGAACAAGAGCCCGACCAGAAGAGGTGGAGCCTACCAGTTATAAACAGCACACAGAAGGACACTGGAGGGAGGCCTTTCTCTTGCTTGCTGTTAAGCCTTGTTTTTGGCCTTGTTGACCACATGGCCTATGCTAGCTCACTTGGTCTGGGAAAAAGTAAGATTGTGTGTGCACCTACATTGCACCACGTAGACCTTGTTGATTGTCTAGACACCCTAGGTTAGAGGGCAGGTGCCACCTCTTGTATTTTTGCTTAGCTTAGACTAGAGTAGTTAGCTAGTTGTTCGGTTCCTTATTAGTTAGGATAGCTAATTAAAATGCAGCCTAGTGTAGTCTGTTTGATTTGTTCATTTCTTTGGCACTGTCCATGTTCCCTTACCTCTGGGTGTCTAGTTACCTTTTATTTTCCAACCTGTTCCTGAGTTTCTCAACCTGTTGTCAAACGTTGTATGCTGGGATCATTAAAAGCAACAACCATACAACCCACCTCTTGTCCTGGTTATATTCACCCTCACACCCTTCCAAACCACCCGCTATAAATTAATGTTATTGTTCCTGCAAACCCCTTTTGGGAACGTAACATTGTGAGTATTGAGATATTTTGAGAAATTAAAATGCAGCTTGTGTGTTGATTTTTTTTTCCAGATTTTTTGCACCTACTGTCATTATCATAAACTCACTTACCTGTGAGTATCATAAAACTGTTGCTGTAACATCGAGTATAAAGTGTCTGTCTATGAGACGGTGCTTGGAATGAGTGTGTTTTTCAACCATCTTCAAAACCTAATTATACGTCTCATTTCTCAGCTAGTTGCTGAGTCATGAACCCCAGAAAAATGTTTAGAGACTGTAGCCACATAGCATCCTAATTTGAATTTCTTGTTTTTCTCTAGATAACTCCGACAGTACAGGAGGCTGTATGGGAATTATTGGAGAACATGATTAATAAATAATTCATCTGTTCTCTTTTTGAGTGGCGTAGTTTCTTTACATTGCATCACTCCGTTGCTAAGACAAGCTCAAAACACGGCCTTGAGGATATTTAGGCCACAGTTATTTTTTGCCCAGATGATTGCTGGCGAGTTGTGGATGGCAAAATGGCAAGCAGTGTGTGGCGTTCGCTGAGAACATTTGCCAACATGTGTGATTCGATGTGCTATTTTTTTCCTGAGCAACTTGTATTTCTAGATTTTTGCCTTGCAGGAGGTAGCGTTTGCAGGGAGCCGAGCCAAGGCCAAGTTGATGGAACACATGCTGTGTGTTTAAGCTTTCTGTTGCCATCACACAGCTAACAGCTAACATGAGGATGAGAACAGGCTTCACTTCCTGTTCCACTTTTTTTTAAGACTAATCTTTCCATCAGAAGTTGTTGAAAAGTAAAAAAAAAAAAAAATCAAAGAAGAAAAGTAAAAATACACTTCTTAATATTAATATTTTCATCTAATACAAGTGTGTTAAATATTCCGAATGGAGAAAAAACAAGATGTCACTCTGTGATCAAAAAAACTTCATATTTCAGACCACCAGTGGCATTCTGACCAATTCTGCCCCCTCCCAATGGCATTCTTACTAACCCCTGCCTGCTCCTGAAAGAATTCTGACCAATCTTGCCTGCTCCTCAAGGAATTCTGACCAATCCTTCCTGCTCCAGTAGGAATTCAGGCTCATTCCCGAAAGAATGCTGACCTAGTCCACCCAGTCCCAATGGAATTCTGGCACATTACCCCCACACAATGGAATTCTAATCAATTCTGCCTAGACCTGAAGTAGTTTTTACCAATCCTGACCAGTCCTGAAGGAACTCTAACCAATCCCTTTCAGTTCTGTAGGGGTTCTGGCCAATCATACCCAAAAACCAATGGGAATTCTTGACCAGTCTCATCCACACTTGAAGGGAACTGATCATTTCTGTCTGCACTTGCAGGAATTTTTCTGACCAATCTTACTTCTGACCAATCTTGTCCACTCCTGACGGAAGTCAGACCAATCCTATCTGCTACTAATGCCGTTCAAACCAATCTTGTCCTCTCCAGAAGGAATTTGGACCAATCCAATCTGCTTCAAAAGGAGTTCGGACCAATCTTGTCCACTCCAGAAAGAATTCAGACCAATCCCATCTGCTGCTAATGGCAATCTGATGAATCTTGCCCACTTATTGAAGGACACTGATCAATCCCACCCACCCTTTGCAGGAATTTCTGTATTGCCTGGAAAAACAGTAACCCTTGCGAGGACACTCGTGTGGAAATCCAAGCCACATATTTCCTTCTAATTTATGATTCTAGCAGCATGACGAATCTTGATTTACTGCCATCTGGCATTGTTGTAAGGTTTGAGATCCTCTACATCTAAAAACACACTGAAATATTTGCGAATGCAGGTGCTGAAGCAGTGATGCCTGTGTTTATCAAAATTATGCAGCTGGCGCCAGTTCATTGGAGGAAGTACCATGCTCGAATTGGTGGAACCATCATGCAATATGGAAGATATAGAAAGCTGTACTGCACCGAGAGTTGGTTATTTCCAAACTGAGAGCAAACAGATTGTTTTCTCTGTGCTGCTGACATACTAATAGAGCGAAACAGATGATAAGACGTCTCAGGGCATCAGTGTGTTTGAAAGTTGACCAGACAAACAGCACAGAAAACACCAAAAGAGTTAAATGAATTGGCCTGACATAAATAAACCCTGGCCCTGGCCTAAATAAACCCTAAAAGAGAAACTGAACACAGCCTAATTGGCTTGATCCTAAGCATAAAGAATGGCTCTGGATGCAAATGACATGTCATTTCTAATCAATGGGAAATTGCCTTCTTTTTTATTTCCATTTTCTCTTCTTGGTACATTTCCCAAGAGCTGATTGAAGATAATTTGCTTATAGATTGGTAACAGATGCACACTTGGGTCAGACTCTGTGATCTCAGTTTTGGCCTCCATGTCTAAAGCAGTGCACCATCCATTTCATTTAAGGAAGCATCATAAACAATTTAGCCAACAGAACATTTTTCTTCTCCTTTTTTTTTCCTCCCGCTCTTACTGACCTTAAAGTCCAATTTCAGCATTGCAGAGAGAAAACAGCTGGCTTTCAAGACTGATTTCATCCCGGGGATTGTGCTGTTCTGCTTCTGTTGTGCTCTTAGTGTCTTAAAAAGTCCAGGGCACTTTTGGGGGAAATGCTGGTCCTAGATTTGTTTGAATAATTGCTCCGATATATATGGAAATAAGAGCAGTGATGTGGATATTTAACAAAATCTAGTCATTGCCTGGATAGCTAGATATCTTTCTTGACATCTTTTCCAAAAATGTATATGACTTTATTCCACCTGATGTGAAGTTATTTATCAACTCTTTGTGTCATGTTACAGATTTATGGCTGTATTATGGCTGTATTATGACTCTTACACTCCTACAGTCAGCATTTTTTTTAGTTCCAATGACAAACAGGAGTAGACAAAAAGTATACTCTACACCCACTATAGGGTTTATATACAGTATTTTAGTGCAATGATTTGTTCAGATTACATGTAAGGCCCAATCTCCTGGTGGTCCAGAGGCAGGATCCCGTGCTCTCATCTCACTGGTTCGATTCCCCGACAGAGAGCTAACCTAGCCACTGAAGAGTTAACTCTCAGTGCTGGTCCCAAGCCCAGATAAAAAAAAAATGGAAGGGTTGCATCAGGAAGGGCATCCGGCGTAAAACCTGTGCCAAATCAAAACATTCGGACCAAATGATCTGCTGTGGTGACCCTGAACAAGGAGCAGCCAAAAGAACATCTGTATTAGCTTTATTTGTTTGTAGGATGTGGTAGCTTGGTAGTTAAGGTGTTGGACAACTGATTGGAAGGTTGTATGCTTGAATCCCAGGACCACCAAGCTGCCACTGCTGGATGCTTGTTCAAAACCCTTATGAACCCTCAGTTGTTCAATTGTATAAATGAGATAAATGTAAGTCGCTCTGGATAAAGTCCTCCAAATAACATGAACCAAATTAGCAAAGCAAGTTAAACTACATACTCTTATCAGAGGCACCTACTATGTATAATATGTCTTTTCAAGCTTTATTTTTTTCCCCAGTAAAATCTCGATACACAAATGTGAAACTATGGTGACAGTTTTTCTTCCATTTCAGTCCTTCAGACAGTAAAAAGGGAACAGTTGAAAGGAAGTAAGACTACACACACTGTACGATTGACCCAAGGATCTTGTCACGCATGTAGATGGAGCAGAAAATGATTGACTATCGCTTCACCACTGGCTAAAATGAGCATAACTCAGCGTAGTTCAAGAACATAACGTCAAAGTCATCGTAACACTTTCTTTTATGCTTTCTAATGATCTGTTAAAAAAAAAAAAAAACTGTGATAATGTCATGACAGAGTTTATATTATCTCTGACCTTAAAAGTGTGAATTTGGTTTAAATGCTAGACATCATATCATCGCTTTGTCACTCCGACGTAGCAGAACTGCACTGAAATGTAAGTCTGCTTTAATGACGCTCTAATCTGCGATCAGATCAGTCTTCATTTTAGCTGCTATCAGCCTTTATGATTATTTTTTTTCCTACTATATTTCATAAAGCATAGCATGACAATGCAAGGTAAAGCTAAGCCCAAAGTGTGCTGCACTCTTTCATGTGAAAAGGTCATAGACGCTTGATCAGGAGCCTGAGCAGTAATTTTCTGAGGGCAGCTCCTCTACAACCAGGATAATAGCACAGCATGGTTGATTACGTTTCCGTTAACCTAATGTGTGTCTCTCTGGTGCCTGTGAGAATATACAGAAACTATACACACTCTTCTGTTCATTAAACTGCTAATTATATGATCTCTTGTGACTAGATGCCACAGCAATTTGCCTAATGAGTGCAATTTAAATTTATTAAAAGTCACAACTGGAAATTTATCCATTTATTTTTCTATTTAGTGTTGTGGAACATTTGCAAAAACATGCTAGTTCCTGTTATAACACGTTATAAAACAGTCATTCCATGACCAGCCTCTTTCTTTCTTTCTTTCTTTCTTTCTTTCTTTCTTTCTTTCTTTCTTTCTTTCTTTCTTTCTTTCAATGTAGAAGATTAATGAAACAAAATGCAGCTGTTACAGAGAAAACACAAAGCGTAAACTCCTCGATCCTGAAGAGTTTCACGTGGCAGAAAACAACATCGCCCAAAAGGATTACCCATCCGTGTCACGTTTCCTTGTCGCTAATCACAGACTTATTTCTCATTTTACCTTGATTTGTACCACTTCTGGTTTCTGTGTACCTCTTTGTCATGCTTCTGTTGCATTTTGTTTGTTGCTTTGCCTTCCATTGCCTCGCTCAGAATCTTCATGTTTTGCAAATGTGGATTTGTAATCACATTCAAATTTTAGTTGATATGTACACAACTATACACAATAAGACATGAAATTTTTCTCTGGCTGTGTCATAACAAGCAAAAAAAAAAAAGGAAACGGAAAAAAATGGGGAAATATATATATATATATATATATATATATATATATATATATATATATATATTATAATTAAAGAAATATATAAAAAATTAAATTCCCCCTCCAAAATATTACATTTATATATATTCTTTATACATATAAAGTGAAAAAAATTAGGAAAAATAAATATACATACACTACTGCTCAAAAGTTTGGGATCACTTGCATATTTCAGTTAGGGAGGAAGACTCCATCAGCCAATCAATCTTGTGGGAGATGCTGCAGGAAGCATGGGGTGAAATCTTATCAGATTATCTTGAAAAATTGATAGCTAGAACGCCCAGACTGTAACTACTGCAAAAGGTGTTTTTTTATGTAGGCCAAGTTTGAAGTAGTCATTATTTCTAACTCTGATATGTCAGCATGTCCTGTTCTTTTGCTATATTTTCTGTTCAGACTAATTTCGTGTGTGTTCCCTTAGAAAACAATAACATTTTTGAGTGATCCCAAACTTTTGAGCGGTAGTGTATATATATACCCAAATAAATAAAGACGGATTGTTGGCAGAAAAGTGCAATTAGTATGTATGCAATTAGTGCAATATATCCAATAAGTTTTTAACATTTAAATAGAAAAAATGAAAAGAAATTGGGAAAAATAAATTAGAAAATAGACAAAATATAATAAAGAAAAATATACAAAATATGTTTAAAAGCCCTCACCCGTCAATAAATAAATGAATAAATAAAGAAATAAATAAAGAAAGAAAGAAAAAGAAAGAAAGATGGATTGTTGGCAGAAAAGTGCATACGTAAACATTCATTCATTGTCTGCCGCTTATCCGATCTATTCTCGGGTCACGGGGAGCCTGTGCCTATCTCAGGCATCGTTGGGCATCAAGGCAGGATACATCCTGGACGGAGTGCCAACCCATCGCAGGGCACACACACACACTCTCATTCACTACGGACAATTTAGAGATGCCAATCAACCTACAATGCATGTCTTTGGACCAGGGGAGGAAACCGGAGTACCCGGAGGAAACCCCCGAGGCATAGAGAGAAAATGCAAACTCCACACACATGGTGGAGGCGGGAATTGAACCCCCAACCCTGGAGGTGTGAGGCAAACATGCTAACCACCAAGCCAGTGTGCCCTCCGTATATGTAAACAATTAGTACAATATATCCAATATGTGCTCTGCAAAACATCTGAGCTATTGGATACAGAAAAGTCCAAGCTCTATTCCTGTGTGTTGTTCCAGTTGAGGGCTTCATCATTTGTTGTTATTTTTACACTGTTCACAATAAAAGTCTGCACTTCTAAGAACGCTTGAAATTTCACCATATCAATGACAATCTATTTATTTTGTAAAAATAACAACACTTTAAAAAAAAAAAAAACCTGTTTATTACCAGGGTTAGATTATGTCCAGCATCCGCCAATGAACTGATGCAAAGCATTAATATGAACCTGCAATTTCCTGTGAGTTGCTGTTACAGAAAATTAACAAACACATTCTAACCAATCAGAACTGAGAATCCAACTTCGCTGCGCTATAATTTGGTATAATTTAATACACTCTTGTAATAAATTGACTGATTTGTGCCAACTCCTTCAAAGCTACCAGGAGGCAAGCCAGCCCATCATGGGCCCGGTGGCCAAGAAGTGCTTTCCCTTTTCCCAACACACAGAGGGATGACGCTGACTTTGACAGAGCTAAGGGTCAAATCTTTGCTTCCCGCTGTCCTCATAACGAAGTCTACACATCAAATCATCCTATTAAATCTTTATTAAATGTCAGAGATAATTGCCGGGTTAACCTTTTATTTCACCAGGAAAGTCTGAAAGTGGAAAAAAAAAGAAGAGTAATTTTCATCAGAATAAACAACATTATGCCAGGTGTAAACCGGATGAACAGAGCAGGGCTCGTCACTTCATTATCGCACCTCTTCCCACACATAAAGGCAACAGTAACTGGTTTAGCCGTGGCGCAAAAGGTTATTAGGATACGCCGATCCCGTCCAGGGGCTGCCTGATTTAGTCCTGACCTTCTGTCAGGTTGGTGTTCGGAATGCAGGAGGAGGTCAGTTCCCAGCTCTCGGAGGGCGGGAAAACAACCTTGTTACTTCCGATTGCTTGTTAAAGCTCGTCTGAGCTTGCACCAGATAAATTCGCTAACAAGCAGCAGGAAGTTGTGGAGAGAACTGAAAGGCCAAGCTAGAAACGAGAGACCAGGGAGGTGTATGTTTACTGAACCAGGGCTTTAGTAGGAGACACGGATGGCGCTCATTTGTGTGATAAGGGTTTAATTTGCTGATTAAACAATGAACAAGATTTACAATTTGTTGCGTTTGAAAGTCTTTCTAGCACATCAGGGTAAAATTCTGGATTCTGGTTGGTGAGATTCTATCATGGAATGATGTTTTCTATAACAACATGTGGAATGGTTCTAATCATTCGATCTAATGTGTTATCATTTCCATAGCAACAGCTACAGTGGGGCAAAAAAGTATTTAGTCAGCCACCAATTGTGCAAGTTCTCCCACTTAAAAAGATGAGAGAGGCCTGTAATTTTCATCATAGGTACACTTCAACTATGAGAGACAGAATGAGAAAAAAAAATCCAGAAAATCACATTGTCTGATTTTTAAAGAATTTATTTGCAAGTTATGGTGGAAAATAAGTATTTGGTCAATAACAAAAGTTCATCTCAATAATTAGTTATATACCCTTTGTTAGCAATGACAGAGGTCAATCGTTTTCTGTAAGTTGCCACAAGGTTTTTACACACTGTTGCTGGTAGTTTGGCCCATTCCTCCATGCAGATCTCCTCTAGAGCAGTGATGTTTTGGGGCTGTCGCTGGGCAACATGGATTTTCAACTCCCTCCAAAGATTTTCTATGGGGTTGAGATCTGGAGACTGGCTAGGCCACTCCAGGACCTTGAAATGCTTCTTACGAAGCCACTCCTTCGTTGCCCGGGCGGTGTGTTTGGGATCATTGTCATGCTGAAAGACACAGCCACGTTTCATCTTCAATGCCCTTGCTGATGGAAGGAGGTTTTTACTCAAAATCTCACGATACATGGCCCCATTCATTCTTTCCTTTACACGGATCAGTCGTCCTGGTCCCTTTGCAGAAAAACAGCCCCAAAGCATGATGTTTCCACCCCCATGCTTCACAGTAGGTATGGTGTTCTTTGGATGCAACTCAGCATTCTTTCTCCTTCAAACACGACAAGTTGAGTTTTTACCAAAAAGTTCTATTTTGGTTTCATCTGACCATATGACATTCTCCCAATCCTCTTCTGGATCATCCAAATGCTCTCTAGCAAACTTCAGATGGGCCTGGACATGTACTGGCTTAAGCAGGGGGACACGTCTGGCACTGCAGGATTTGAGTCCCTGGCGGCGTAGTGTGTTACTGATGGTAGCCTTTGTTACTTTGGTCCCAGCTCTCTGCAGGTCATTCACTAGGTCCCCCCGTGTGGTTCTGGGATGTTTGCTCACCGTTCTTGTGATCATTTTGACCACACGGGGTGAGATCTTGCGTGGAGCCCCAGATCGAGGGAGATTATCAGTGGTCTTGTATGTCTTCCATTTTCTAATAATTGCTCCCACAGTTGATTTCTTCACACCAAGCTGCTTACCTATTGCAGATTCAGTCTTCCCAGCCTGGTGCAGGTCTACAATTTTGTTTCTGGTGTCCTTTGACAGCTCTTTGGTCTTGGCCATAGTGGAGTTTGGAGTCTGACTGTTTGAGGTTGTGGACAGGTGTCTTTTATACTGATGAGTTCAAACAGGTGCCATTAATACAGGTAACGAGTGGAGGACAGAGGAGCCTCTTAAAGAAGAAGTTACAGGTCTGTGAGAGCCAGAAATCTTGCTTTTTTGTAGGTGACCAAATACTTATTTTCCACCATAATTTGCAAATAAATTCTTTAAAAATCAGACAATGTGATTTTCTGGATTTTTTTTTTCTCATTCTGTCTCTCATAGTTGAAATGTACCTATGATGAAAATTACAGGCCTCTCTCATCTTTTTAAGTGGGAGAACTTGCACAATTGGTGGCTGACTAAATACTTTTTTGCCCCACTGTACTTCAAACCTAGACTGTAAAACATGATATCTCCATTGTGTTATGAAAACTTGTTTCCTTTCTTTAACTCCAATTGTTATGACACATTTTGGATATTGAACTCAAGTTTGTAAGTTATCAAAAACGAAAGTAATCCATAGCCATGACGATATGCGATTTGAAACGAAGTTGAATTTATGCACGTTTTTAATGCAACAGGAGAACTTTCATTTCTAAGTTTGACCCTCTGGAAATGTTTTACAGTGTAAAAATAAACATTGATAAAAGTAGAATTGTTGATATGATGAAATAATATGATGAGATCGATGGAAGGAGTCAGCACTTTGTAAGTCAGACCACTGGAAGTTCTTCAGGACCTACAAGATTACGTATTGTGGTTTCTCAGTAACAAGTTGTTTTTTTTTGTTGTTGTTGGAAAAACTCAAGGCTATACTCTTTAAAGAGGTTCCTTGGGGTAATGTCAATAGACTTTTCAACTATTCCCAAAAACTGGGTTCTATGTAGAACCTTTGGAGAGCAATGAGCTTACGTTCTTAAACAGTTCTTGCTCATGGTGTACGGTTCTATGAAGAACCTTCAACATGTTCCCATTGAATGTTTCCATTGCAGTGTTGTTTCCATTGTAGTGGAAAATGGATCTTTAGGTTCTAAAAATGTCTTTTATGGCATTTAGAACAAAAAAAGAGTGGGTTCTTTTATGAACCATTTATTGAAAAGTTCCTTTGGGAACCAAACAATGGTTCTTTCATGGTGTCACCGTGAAAATACCTTTTTGGCCTTTATTTCAAAGAGTGATGAAGCAAGTGATAGAACCTTTTTCCCATTTTCGGTTATGTAGAGAACCCTTCCTTTGAAGAGTGTAGAGAAGGGACGACTATTTATTGCCGCTATTATGTAAGTCATAATAGGAACTTGTCAAAGAGGTCCAGGAGAGCTGTAAAAATGACAAACTTCCCCTTCGAAGTTTGCTCATAACATTTGGGCTAGTTAAACGATTCACAAGTTAAATGATTCTTGGAGGAAAAACCTGAGTGTGTGTCACAGGGAGGAGAAAAAGGATGGTTTCATGCTGTTCTCTGCCTCTGTGGTACATTTTCACTCCAACGATTCAGGACTCTAGGACTATTTCTGAAGACATAACTTGAGCAGTGGCAGGATACGGTTTGTGCCAGCGGTCTTCAGAGGTCTATCACTCTTAAAATCAGTCTCACTGACTGCTTTCTGCTGAGCCAGTCATCTGGCCTCAGCAACAGATCATCATTTCCAGGAAGCTCATACCATCATAATTCTCCCTCTCTCTCTCCCTCTCTCTTTCCCTGATGGCAGATGTAAAAGCAGTATCTTATTGTTGTTCTCATTCATCCCTCTCTAAGAATAAAAAAACGGCTCAGTGCCTTCTCCTGCTGTGGCAGATTTTCATCCTTATCATCTGTCCATGTTTGTTATTCTCTCCGCTCTCAGAAGGTGACAGTGTTGCACTTCCTGTTTCCCTTAAGAGCCCTGGTAGGTCGAAACAGGAAGTGGTGCTGCCACTCAAGTAATTCCCAAGTGCCTTGGAGAGGGAAGGTATAAAATGGGCACTTGGCCAACAAGGTTCTGCGACCCTTAACATGAATCAAACGTCCATGACCGTCTGAAGTGTCACTGATTGAATGGGGCTTTGGGTTATGGGTCAAAAAACCTTCACGGCTGAGCAGGAAAGGCATTCCTGCAAGACAACTGGTCAGGAGAATAAATGGAAGGAGGAAGGGTTGGATTAATAAATCCTGAGACTCAGTAGTAGTAGAAGGTGTAGTTTTGGTGAAACCTTCATCTTCTCTTTCTAGCTTTTCATCCACTAGTCCATGAAAGTCCAGATATTTTAGAAGATCTCAGTGGCCAGCAGTGACCTTTCATTTTTAACCCGATCCATAATTCTTCAGGTTCAAAGATCTCACTGACTGCTCACAAACTGGCTAAATTCAGAACCACACACCAAACTTATTGCAGATTATCAATAAATTATTGGCTCATGTCCATGTATCTTGTTGCGTGTGACAGCGTAATTCAACTCAAATCTAAGCCTGAGGTCCGACTACTTCTTTCCCAACAGAGTGGAGAGAGACACGGCAAGAGAAGATTTTTCAGGGGACGTGCTGTTAAGTCTCAGTGCCACATATTTATTTCTCATATTCAGTTCTCAACTAAAAGACCTCAACTGCTAGCAGACTGTATAAGCCACTGAGCTTATAGATCCCATCTTTTATACCATAAATACATGGGCTAGTAAGTCTATCTTTCTCTTCTCTCTCTCTCTCTCTCTCTCTCTCTCTCTCTCTCTCTCATATTATTCTCTCTCTTTATCTTCTCTCTCTCCCTTTCTTCATTTTTTTTCTCTTTCTTTCTCGCTTTCTCTCTCTGTCTCATTTTATTCTATATTTTGTTCTCTCTCTCTGTCTCTTCTTCTTCTTCTTCTTCTTCTTTCGGCTTTTCCCTTCAGGGGTCGCCACAGCGAATCATCTCTCTCCACCTATCCCTATCTTCTGCATCCTCAACCCTTGCACCCACTAGCTTCATATCCTCATTTATTACATCCATATACCTCCTCTTTGGCCTTCCTCTTTGCCTCCTGCCTGGCAGCTCCATGTCCAACATTCTCCTACCAATATACTCACTGTCCCTCCTCTGAACATGTCCAAACCATCTTAATCTGGCCTCCCTAACTTTGTCCCCCAAACGTCCAACATGAGCTGTCCCTCTGATGTACTCATTCCTAATCCTGTCCAATCTTGTCACTCCCAAAGAGAACCTCAACATCTTCTCTCTCTGTCTCTCTCACACATATATTATTCTCCCTCTTCATCTTCTCTCTCTCTCTCTCTCTATTATTCTCTCTCTCACATTATCTCTCTCTCTTTCATATTTTTTTCTCTCTCTCTCTCTCTCTCTCTCTCTCTCTCTCTCTCTCTCTCTCTCTCTCCCTCTCTCTCATATTATTCTCTGTCTTTATCTTCTCTCTCTCTCTTTCTTCATTTTTTTCTCTTTCTTTCTCGCTTTCTCTCTCTGTCTCATTTTATTCTATCTTTTGTTTTCTCTCTCTGTCTCTCTCACACGTATATTATTCTCCCTCTTCATCTTCTCTCTCTCTCTCTCACATTATCTCTGTCTCTCTTTCAAATTATTTTCACTCTCTCTCTCTCTCTCTCTCTCTCTCTCTCTCCCTCTCTCTCATATTATTCTCTCTTCATCTTTTTTCTCTCACTTTCTCTTCTTCTCTAACTGTCTTATTACTCTCTCTCTCTCTCTCTCTCTCTGAAACAAAATGCATCACAATGCATCACTCCGCCTTGAGGGCGGAGTTAAAGTAAAGGATATGGCTCAGAAGTAAAGGATGGGGCTGATTTCATTTTTATCCCATTCACGCAACCAATCAGTAACAGTCATGTCAGTTGATTCCACTTAGCCACGTCCCTTAAAGACTGCTTCACTGGCGCATCCATAAGCCATCATGAAATAAAACACAGTAGCAGCTACAATGTATGTAAACGAGTGGATTTCTTTCACTGACTTCATTACCCATGAGCCATAACACATCACATGACCTGCTCTCATGCTTCTACACATTTCCAGCTCTGTTTAAGTTCTGCTTTGTGTGTGTGTGTGTGTGTGTGTGTGTGTGTGTGTGTTTGTCAAGCTTTTCTCACGTGTACCTAATGTGTACCAATATTTCTTTCTTCCTTTAATAGATCTATTCATTCAATTCAATTCAATTTTATTTGTATAGCGCTTTTAACAAAGAGCATTGTCTCAAAGCGCTTTACAGAACATAAAAAAACAATAAACATACAAACAAACAGTCCTAGATGTTAGACAAAATTTTCCCTAGTGAGCGAGCCTGAGGTGACTCAGGCGACTGTGGCAAGGAAAAACTCCCTTAGATGGTATTAGGAAGAAACCTTGAGAGGAACCAGACTAAAAAGGGAAACCCCATCCTCATCTGGGGGACACACGGAGAGTGTGATCATGGGGATCATAGGGATCATAGGGAGATCTGCTATATCATAACTCATCATCACCATCATGACACACTTCTGAGTGAGCCTTATAGCAGACGAAAACCCTCTTTTGTTTTATATTGTAGACATAAAACTATAACACACACATCTCCAGTCACTGAAAAGAAATATGCAACACCATTCGTGTTTTTTTTAACATTTTTAAAGGGTTTCAAGGCCGTAATCCTCCTGCCTTTCGAGCTGTCCTCGACTGTTCTCTTCTATGAACTCTGGATAACTGCCAGGTTTCCCTGTGACTTGGAACCGAAGCCGGAAGCATTGAGAATGTTCCGAAGAGAAAGTTGGCCATTTTGGATTTCATGTGGTCAGTAAGTGACTTTGTGTTAAAGCTCTCGACATGTGAGCTCAAGGTTGCGTTTATCCAGATGTTGAAACACTACTGCTGGCAGTTAGAAGAGATGAAGTATGGCAGAACTTTAACTTTGTTGTCCCTTTATTTCATTTTAAATCAAAGTAATCTGTTCGTTCTTCATGGATGCATAAAAAAATCCGCCCCGCTGCACATGAAAGCTAAGGGGTGTGTCTTGAATTGGCATCGTCTGACACAACCGTCACTGATTGGTTGGAGCAGTTTACTTGCGGCTGACGGAAAGAATCGGGGGTACTTTAGACAAAATTCTAAATTAATCTGTTTTAAGGAATTTAACAGGAAATAAGACAAGCATTGATTTTTATGAGAGAGAGAGAGAGAGAGAGAGAGAAGAGAAAGTGACAGAATAATAAAAGCGAAAGAAAGAAAGAAAAGAAAGAAAAAAAAGAAAGAAAGAAAGAAAGAAAAAAAAAATAATATGAGAGAGAGAGAAAGATGAGACAGAATGAAATGGAGAGAGAGAAATGAAGGTTTGAAAATAATACGAAAAATAATATGACAAAAGAAAAAGAAAAGAAAGAAAAAGGGAGAATAATATGAGAGTGAGAGAGAGAGAATGAATAATGAAAAAAAGAGAAAATAAGAAAACAATGTGTGAGAGGGGAGAGAGAGGGGAGAGAGAGAATAATATGAGAAAGAGAGAGAGTTAAAAGGGGAAAGTAAGAAAACAATGTGTGTGTATGCGTGAGAGAGAGAGAGAGAGAGAGAGAGAGAGAGAGAGAGAGAGAGAGAGAGAGAGAGAGAGAGAGAGAGAGAGAGAGAGAGAAAGGCTTATCCCTGCTAGCAGATTTATATCAGAGTATATGGAGTGTAAGAGCTGAGGTTTGTAAGCTAAGTGGCACATATGCTAGCAGTTGGTGTCTTTTAGGTGAGAACTGAATCCCGTGTCCCACACTAACCCTTGACAGCATGTCCCCTGAAAAATCTTCTCCTCCCTCCTCTCCTGTGACTTGTCTTGTACTCTCTCAAATCCTAATGCTGTTAAGATGCAAGTCAGGACCGGAAGCATTTCTGCATTTAATTGCCTAGCTTAAATGTGACATTACAGACAGGCGCGTTGTCGATTTCGCTGCAAAGGTCACGGGGATTTGGAGACACATCATCAACGGAGCATTCTGGCTTAGTTGTGCCTGAGGTCTGACCTCTAAACCTCTGGACTCATCATGGACACCTCTGGGGAATGAGATCGCTTGAGATTCACGATGTTCCCAAATTGAATGCTTGTAGGATAATGGATGCTGGCTCTGGCTCTCGGCCTCTCTTTTACTTAAGCGACTCGGTTTATTAATGGCCGTCAGCTAGTGTGTCCTGCACATGGTTTTAGCAGATTGCTTTAACTGGGTCTGGATGTAAATCTCATCTCTTACTCTATCTCATCTCTGAGGGTGTAATCTTTTATACTTTTTATAAGTCTGAAAAACTTAAAAATGGAAAGAAAAAAAGAAAAAATTAACATGGTGGATAGTGTCATTTTGGTTATTTCAGCTAGCTAGCTAAGTTTAGTATGTGATTGTTAGCTAGCTAGCTATTATTAGCATTTATATACATTTGTTTGTAGTATTAGGTAGTTAGTTAATTTTTTTTTTGTTTTTAGTCTTCGCCTTCGTTCCAAATGGTTTTTAAAAAAAGATTAAAAAAAGATTCAGATAAAAAAAATGATAAAATATATGATAAATGATGATAAATTCTTTTAATTAAAAAATTAAAAAATGTTAAACATTATAGGTTTGTCTGAATATTTTCCTTACTGCTCAGCGAACTACCGAGGCTCTTCACTTTTTATCACTTTTATCAATTTCACTTCAACACATATATAACTGTAGATCCTTGTTGACTCACTATTATTTTTTTTTTCTTTAAATTGAAAAAGATTAAAAAAAAACCCGTAAAAATGGCACTTTATACCTTTTTTACTAGCAACACCGCTGGAGATGATGCTCCCTGTGCCATCTCATCTCTGTGGCACTGCAGATAAGCACCACACCAGAAATAAGCTCCTAGATAAGATCTGCATCCAGCCCCTCCTCGATTGCTTCCTTGTCTGATTCGTACCTTCTTGCCGTAATTATCCGAAGACCTCCGGAACGTCCAGAGACAAAGTCTTCATCCGGACTGGCAGGTAATTCCCTTTTTTAGTGTGGGTCATAAATCCAAGGGCACATGGATGGGCAAGTAGCATTTATAGGAGGGGGTCATGAAGCAGTGGTGGACTGCGTTCTGGGTGCCATCATGGAACCAAGACAGTAGCTAAGCCTGATAGACAGTAGGTTGCTTTGCTTGTCCAGTTTATTGGTCGGAGCTTTGCTCTGTGAAAGTCAGTTTTTAAGTTAAGTTACTGTAACAAATGAGTTGGAGTGTGCAGAGTTTAATGAAAAAAAAAAAAACACAGCAAACAATCCAAAACAGTGGTCTGAGGCACAAATAAATTCAAGAAAAAAAACAGAAAACAGGGCAAAAAGTCAAAGAACAAGGCAACAGAAGGGAACAAAAAGCTTGGTAATGCAGACATAGCTAACAATACTTTGCATAGTGCTACATGCTAAGTGGGTATAAAGAGACAGAAAATGCAATGATGACCTGGGAAATGTCTCGGGTGATGTCTCCCTCTGGAGGTTAGGAGGGGAAGTGACCAGGGGCAATGTTACTGTTACATATACATTACTGCTCAGTGAAGTTCGCATATTAGGGATAAAATAGGAACAAAATATTAACTTTAATTTAAATATTAAAAATTGTTTTCCTTCTCTGTTTCTATACTTCTGTAAAGCTGCTTTTAGACAATGCCCATAGTTAAAAGCTCTATACAAATAAATTGAACTGAATATCCCATCCTTAGAGGGTTGGGATCAGAGCACATGGTCAACCATCATGCTGGAGCAAGAGGGGGTGGGGTGGGGTGGTCCTTGCTCAAGGGCCCAACAGTGGCAGGTTAACGGTGCTGAGGCTTGAACCCTGATCAACAACCCAGAGCCTTAACCACTTGAGCTACCACCACCCCAAATGATCCCCTAATGATCCGCTGAAGTTTCAGAAGGAAGCGGACGAATCTGAATGCTTTTATCACGATATCAGAAGTGTCACAAAGCTGCAGAATAAACGCACTCGATGCGGTCTGCCGTTAATTAAGTGTTACACCGAGCTCTCTTGGGTATTCAGTACAGTAGGACAATTCTAACAGTTTCAGTCAGGATGGAAGAGGAAGATCTTCTCACTCATCTGCATTCTGTCACAAAACTATTGATGCGTCTGTGCCTGAATTCTACAATATACTCTTTTAAAAACTGTCCAGTTAAATCTTAAAAAAAGAAAAGCAGAGCACAGATCTCATCTGGAATGCTGTAACTCTTCTCGAAGACAATATACAGGGAAATAAGTTCATGATTTAGTTTTGTCTATTTTCTCTACAACCGATTTTCAGACCGAACCTCTTCAGCCTGCATCAGAGTTATATTATTTACTC
>JAUCMX010000020.1:18007876-18025376 GCA_033459395.1 Hemibagrus guttatus
GGGTTTCCTCCGGGTACTCCGGCTTCCTCCCCCGGTCCAAAGACATGCATTGTAGGTTGATTGGCATCTCTAAATTGTCCGTAGTGTGTGATTGTGTGAGTGAATGAGAATGTGTGTGTACCCTGCAATGGGTTGGCACTCCGTCCAGGGTGTATCCTGCCTTGATGCCCAATGACGCCTGAGATAGGCACAGGCTCCCCGTGACCCGAGTATAGATCGGATAAGCGGTAGACAATGAATGAATGAATGAAATTGAGCCTTGTGGGCAAAACCTGGAGGTCACAAACAAGTTTTGAAGTCAAAGGGGTGTGACAGGGTCAAGTAAGGATGATTAAATGGACTCTGAGTTTATTTCTTGGCTTTGAGGGAAAAAAATAGAAAGTAAGTTTTGAATTTTAGAGCTTTAGCAGCGTTAGAGATTGTGTTCTTGGTTTGGTGCGTAAAAATGTCCTTAGTTTTGACACATACATGGTGTGTGTTGGGGAGGTGGAAGTTTTAAAGAAGGAGTAAATAAATAATCCGGGGTTTTGGCTGTTCTAAAGTTTGGGATAAGTTGGAAATTTGCTTGTTTTTCAATAAATCAGATGATTTTTAACAAAAGATCTACATTATCAGCACTCATCAGTCCTCTGTTTCAGTCTCATCTTTTGTTTGATAATTCAAACAAATTATCAGTTTAATTAAAAACTGTTGTGCTGATTGGGGCAGTGGTGGCGCAAGTGGTTAAGGATATTTTGTGTTGTTGATCTGAAGGTCCAGGTTTTCAAGCCTCCTAGCACTGCCAAGCTGCCACTGTTGGGCAACTGAGCAAGGCCTTTAACCCTCTCTGCTCCAGGGGTGCTGTATCATAGCTGCCCCTGTGCTCTGACCCCAACTTCCTCAGCTGTGATGTGAAGAAAAGAATTCCACTATGCTGTAATGTATGTGTGGTGATAATAAAGCCTTCTTCTTCTTCTAAAGGACTTCTTTACGTTAGTTTAGTATCTGGAGCATCAGGAGTCGTGGGTTTGTTTACAGGCTTAAAATGGCCAAAAAGAATGGATTAACTTTCTTTCTTTTTGTAGGAAGAACTTATCTTCCCATGCTGTGAACTAATCTTTTCATAGAACAGCAAAAACTGGTTCTAACCAGAACAGAATAAGGAGTGGGAGGCCTGGTGTACAACTGGAAAACAAGGAAATTGTTGGGAAAAGTGATGCCAAACTTTTGAACAGTAGTGCGTATATATATATATCTATAGGATCTGCAGCAGCATTGTATTCATTTTAAAACCGCTGTCATTCATATCTGACATTTAGCTTTGTACACTGAGTCACTGCTACTTAATGTGTGACAGCGTGGGTGTGTGTCCATTAGAAATTGCTCAAGCATAATGCAGGATGTTTTGAGTTCTATGTGAGTCACACATGAAACGTTTTTGTCAGCGACCTCATGCATCAGCTCGCAATTCCCGGCCATCCCGGTGACCATTTCTGTGCTCGATTTGCCAAACAGAATAGCATGTGGAATTATTTTCTGACTTGACACGAGTGCTTATTACCTGTGTCACTCTGCGCTGAGCTTTTTGCACTACTCTAATAGTAAATTTCATCAGGTAAAGAATTCTGCAGCACACTCACTGACAAATCAAATGTCACACCTCGTCTAAGTTTAATGACTTTTTTTTTTCTGCTGTTCTGTTTTTTGTGTGTTTTCGAGGTATAAAGATGGAGCCGAATGTATAAAAAAAGAAGAAGCTAGTATTACACAGTTTAAGTAATTTAGGGCGAGTTGAGTTTGACCCTCGACCGTTCGGCGCACACAAAAGCGTCTGAATTACTGCGCCTCAATGGAAACGCTTTGGTGGTGGCAGAATGCAATAGAGCCGCAATCTCAGCTTTGTGTGCTCGCTCGGCTCAAACGAGACTCCTGCTTTGACTGAAGATCAAGGGAATAAATTACCCTACCGTGGGGAAATAACAAGGTTCACAATGTATTTATGTGGTTCTGCCTGACTTGCAAAATAGTTGAGGGGAACTGGATTGTTTCTTTGAGTTGCGACTTCAGTAGTGGTGTGAAAGTGAAATAGGCACGTAGCTGAAACAAGCCACCCGAACACAGTAGAGAGCTTTGCTTAATATTCCCGACTTTATGAGGATTGATCTGTAGTCGCATGTTTACTCGCGCTGTTATTTCAGGGTGTATCGTATGTGACAACGATATCAAAGGTCCCTCCAGGTGTATACGGGTATTTTTTAAACGTTTTTTATTCTCTCTGTGCTCCGACCACCTGTCTAGACGTAAACAGCATTTTGGGATGTAAACAAATTTTTGAACATGCTAAGGTCACCTGAAGTCAACCTGAGGTCACCTGAGATCAGCCTGAGTGTTTCCATTGCCGTTTCGCTCTGGTGACCATTTTGTGGGCTGCACCCATTTCTTTTTCGAAAACAAGTCTGCATTTTTTCCATTTGACGTCGTTTTATTATTTCCCCCTTGTGTCTAGCGGAGGTGCGAGAATTGGGTACACGCTGTACTGCTCCTGTATCCACACTGCATGCTAAGAGTTTCAACAAGACCCAGGTGAACATTTTGTATTCTTAACCAGTAGTTCCACATCATCAACGTGGACCAGAATTCATTTAAAAGTAGATGGAAAAAACCTACATTTATAAGAAATCTATATATGTGTAGGCATCACCTAAAGAATCTTGCATATTTACACATTATATATTTTCCATCTCATTCACACAAACAGTCAAGAGAACTTCTTTCGTTCTTTCATCACTGTCACACTCTCTAGATCTGAATCTATAATTCCCTCTGTCAGGTTTCTCCTATAGAAGGTACAGTTGTCATCAGCGTATTATATTGATGTTCATCTTTTAGGGATTTTTCTCTCTTCTTCCGAAAGGCTTTGCTTTTTCTTTGACTCTTCGGAGACATCCTTCCCCGTAGAGCAGTTCAATTTTGAAACATCTGTCACACTACAGTCACGTTCTCAATTTCTTGTCCTCTCTTATCTCCTGGGAAGTAGGAGGGGAGGAGGTTCTTCTCAAACATCTGGCTATACTTCTGGACACTTCTTCAAGGCTTATACACTTTAGTGCACTTTGGGCATGTGATAAATGTACCCTCCATCCTACCTGTACTTATTCCTTTTACCTCAGGCTCCATTTCTTTTCTCCTTTTGTTCCGGCGCTTCGGAAAATCCAAGCGCAGCCAATTAAGCAGCATGGCTGATGGATGCCTCTCTAACAACAAATGGGAAGGCTATTCATTCTCATACCACCTCTTCTTCCTACACAGTTCATTTGGTGTGGATTTGAAACCAGAAGATATGTTATTCATTTCGAGCTGCTTGTCATTCCAGAGTACATGCTCATTAAAATCTACAAATATTCCTTTTGCACTGTATTTTTTCCCTTTCTTCCTGACAGTACTTCATTCTATTCAACCACTTGCTCTATTTCCTGTGTGCTTCCAAGTACTAGTAACTATAGCATAGTGTCATACATATTTTTAGTTTAGTCTTCATTTTGTTTTTTACATATAGCACATGATGATGATGATGATGATGATGATGATGATGATGGGCTGCGACTCGTGTGGAGTGGAAATAAGTGGTCGAAACTTTGCCGAGTTGTGGAGGATGACTTCTTCTTCTTCTTTGCTCCTACACACCCACACATCCTACCACACACAGAGCCTTGCACTTTGACTAATGAATGGATGGTGCTGGAGCATTTTTTTTAAACATTTCTCATCATTATACCTATGCAGGAGTGTACAGAATCATTTTGGTATCCGTTGGAATAATGCGTCAGTGCAGCATAACACAAGCTGGCAAATGTTCAGCAGAAAATCGAGGTGGATATATGAAGTGCTTAGGGTATGGTATTGGATTGGCAGCCAAGTGTTGATGGAGATTTAAGGCTAGTGATCATCACCCAATGGAAACGTTTGAGTGTGAGAAGCTTTACAGCTCACAGAAACAGTTTTTTAGTCTTGAAGTCTAGAAATGAATCTTCTGGGGTTGCTTAGCAGGCACCTGGGGTTTCAAAGAGACCGTGATTTCCGGGTTTTCTCACACATTTCCCTGTATAGATGGATGGGAATGCATCTTTTTGATGAACTGCTACTGTTTTGCGAAGCTACCATACCAGACGGTGCTCCAGTTGGTTAGTATGCTCTCCACTGTGCACCTGTAAAACCTGGAAAGGAGCCAAGTATACAGATTGATTTTCCATCGCCTCCTTAGAAAGTGGAATCTGTTGCACATTTTGGACAAGGTAGATGGTGTATTCCAGGCCAACAATGCACAGTCCTTCTCTTTTAGCTCTGGAGAGGATGGTTTCTTTGAAGACACTAATCATCAGCATAGTTCTGTTGACACAGAGGGTGGGAATGTTGTCGGAGGGATTGTACACCACACTGCAAGGTGTTTCACAGCAGGTTGGAAGCTTCCTCGTCAACACCGGTAACGAGCCCCGTGACTGTCGTTGTCGCCTGCGAACTTGATGGAGCCTGAGTCATGCTTATGAGCACAGTCGTGGGTGTAGTGTGTGTAGCGCAGTGAGTGGAAGATGAATCCCTGTGGAGTATGTTTAGTGTGTGTGGATGATGTCTAGTCTGTCCTCGTTTATAGATGACAAAATACACATTCAAGCAATTGCATTACTCAGGCATTGGGGCGGTATCTATCGTCTTGAGGCAGGTGGCAATCGTATTCAGGGTTAGAGATATTTTGAAGACTGGAACACGGATCTCAACCAGTGCATAACTTGGTAAACGTGAGATACCAGAAGACTAGGGGAGAGGACACAGGAAGTGAAAAAGGATGGAAAAGTTTGAATGGATATACACTCAAGCTTAAAAACTCGAAAATGAATAGAAAGATTAATAAAATCATTTAGAAATCCAAAAATGCACATAAGGTTGATTTTTGAGCGATGGGCCAATAAGCTTCAAAAAGTAAAAAAAAATTTCAGAAAGTATACTGTTCTGCCCTTTTACTTTAACTTACTTCTTTTTTTTGCCATATCCATGATATGAATAAAGTTATTATTAAAAAGAAAAAAAGATGAAAAGTTGCCTGATCCACAGAAATAAGTTCTAGAATTGAGACACTTCAAATCTGAGAGGTGTCAGATCCTGAATAAATTAAGTGCTGAACTCAACCCTACTGGTGGCATTGGTTCTTGTGTCAACATGACATTTCTGAGAGTCGAGGTGTTACTTCCTAGTTTCACATTCAAGCTTCTATGTGGGTATAAAGCATTTTGAGGTCCATCTGCAGGGCAGCAATAACTGTTGCATTATTGACTTTTCTCCTGTAGGCAGTAATTGGCTATATTCTCTGCCACATGCACTGTGGATCCGAGTGCTTGAAAAATGGCTTTACAGTTTGTAGTTACTTTTAGAAGCTTGACACCCACCTTCAGACCATGCCTGGCTGCCCTTAGAGCTTTCAATACATCAGACCTGAAAGATTTCGGAATGCTCTGTTTAACCACGGATTCAAAATTTTCACAATCTACTGATGCTTTAGATTCTATTCACGTTTAGCTGTGATCTTGCTCTTGCTGATGTTTTGAACATTTCACAGTATGTACAGCCAAAACAGGAGCGGTTTTGACTCTGTTCCCTTTGGCCACTTGCCTCATTGTTGATTTGACATATTTCAGGAGAGGTTGGTACGTGGGAAGCATGAACAAAGAAACAAATATCAGACTGGGATTTAAACAAAGACACACGTTTGTTAATCCTGGAAATAACTCTTAAGATTGTGGAAGTTGATAGCAGCAATGTTACTAATTACAGTTCCTAGCATTTTTAGACCTAGATTAGCATTTTTTTAATGTTGAATCTACAAAGCCACAGCAGTGATATGAGTGAATTGTCATGATCACAAATTCCCTTTAATGAGTCCTCTAATGGTAGCACCTGTTCTGAGTTCAGCCATTTATTCATTGATTTATTTGTCTATGTATTTCTTTCTTTCTTTCTTTGCAAGGTTATACCTTGAAACTGTAGCTGCACACTCATTAATGATACTGAATCATACAGGCAGCATTAGAACAAAGTAAATAGAACAAAAATGTGCTTGCCATTACCTAGTTAAAATAAATAAAACAAACGATTCAATATAAACCATTTGTGCTTTATCTAACTTTGTTCATCAGTAGAAATGGATCTTCATAGGACCAGGACCAGTGCTGATCAGATATTTATTTGAGTGGTGGTATTTTCCTAATACATCATGCCATCGACATTGTAATGATGTTATAAGTAAATCAGATATAGCAGTGACATACTGTTGGAGAAAAAGAAAAAAAATCAAACCACTAAATTTGGCCATTTTGTCATTTTGTGTCTGAAATGTCCATCTTTCCTTTATTTATAATATACAGTGGAACCTCGGCATACGAATGTCCTCCCTTTCAAATTTTCACCTTAAGAATTTTTGCAAGAAATTTGCAACAACATATAAAGCATTTTTGGCATGCGAACAAACCGAATTGAATGCTGGCTAAGTTGCGCGTACGTCTGGGAGCAAAAACAAAAAATTGTTTGCATCAGCGGAAAGCCAAGTGAAGCCAACTGAAGCGAGTTTACGATTTTTTTTTTCAGTCAGTGAAAATTGTTTCAAAAGATTCAATCTACGATACCAATGTTGCCTTCAAAAGCTAGGTGATTTTTCGGGTGTTTTGTTGTTGACAGATCGGTGGTGTGGATGATCTGTTCTATTTTTAGCCCAAGCTTGGTGGCACGAGGAGCCTTGACATGGAACGTTTGGCTTGGGTCAGTTCTTTGTAAGCAGCCATGCGGTTTACATATGCTTCATATTGGTCATATTGGTCATATTTTTGGGCGGCTGGAACGGATTATCTGCATTTACATTATTTCTTATGGGAAAATTCATTCCGCAATACAAATTTTCACCTTTGGAACTCCAGAACAAATTCAATTCTTATGCCGACGTTCCACTGTACTAGACATCAGTCAATATTTTTGTTTGTCGTCTATTCCAGGTGCCTATTGCTCATGTTTTTCTTTCAATCATAGATTAACCTTGCTTGATGTTGCCTGCCTGCCTGTTCAGTGACCTATGCTATAGACACTGACAATGGTTTTCACCTTGCCATGAAAAATTGCACAAATCTTCAACGGTAGCCCAGAATAGTGATTGAGATGGTAAGCTGTGCATTATTGATACTTGTTGGTCTTTCCAACTGAATGGCAAAGTCAAAGTGTTATTGAGAAGCCATGTTTCTTGAAATAATAAAAAGCAGCAGTGTTTAAATTCCCTTCAAGTCTGAATCAAAATTCTTCCATCTTATATTGTAGGTAAATAGTAAATGTGAGAGCAAACTCATTGACAATCGTTGGAATTTGTCATGTTAGCTGCCTTAACTTGGGTTTTGTGTAGCTTTATTTGGGCTGTTGTCTCTTTCTTGGCTTGGTTTGCATAAATACTAAGCCTCTGGGGCCTTTGAAAGAACAATAGACAATAAAGTCTGGAAGGCTGAATAATACATTTCTGCACCTGTTAATATATTCAGCAGGGTCAGGTATCCTGAATTAGTATACAGTGGAACCTTGGCATATGAATTTAAATCGTTCTGGAGGCGAGGTCTTATGGCAAAAATTTATATTTTAAAACTAATAAGAAATAATGTAAAAGCAGATAATCCGTTCCAGCCACCCAAAAATATGACCAATATGACCAATACGAAGCGTATGTAAACTGTATGGCTGCTTACAAAGAACTGACGCAAGCCAAACGTTCCATGTCAAGGCTCCTCTCAGGATGTCGTGCCACTAAGCTTGGGCTAAAAAAAGAACAGATCAATTAGCCAGGAATAACTTCCTCTCCTAGAATTGTTCTAATTCACTTCCTCCTATACACAACCACAATTTGATCTCTCATTCTTTCTACCCCTCCTATTTTACTCTTGCTTGCTGTTTTTTTTTTTTGTTCACACTATCTGCCTTCAAGCGAAACACCAGTAATAGCATAATGCTTTCTGAGAACTGGAGTTTGTGCCAGATCATCATTTTTGTCTCAGCACATTTTGAGCATTGTCATGACCTGATAGCTGTTTTACTGCTGTTTTGGATACTCTGTTAGCTCTGCTAAGTGAGAAAATATCCAGTTGTTCTCTGGTTTATGGAATTTTTTCACATTAGGGGTTGCATAGACTAGACAACAAGCATATGTGGTGGAAAACAGCGAGGCAAATGGTAGAAAGACAGCAGGTCTGGAAATTGTCAATACACATTGTGTGATATGTTGAGAATTCTTTCTCCTGGAATGCTTTCATTTGCTTTTATTGTCTTTTAGAGCTAAATAAAATCCCTGCACTGTGGTTGCAGTGAACTCTGTCATGACCAGTGCTGTGTGAAGGACTGTATTCAGAACCATGGGGTTGCACATCACTCTCCAGTCCACACAGCTAGTTTAAATCAGTGCTTTCCAGTTTAGAGGCTGATGGAAACAAAGTTGAACTTCTTCCAAAGTTGAACTTCTACTATTCACATCCTCTGTCTGAGGAAGGCCGGTCAGTGAGCTGTAACTTTGGTTCTGTTGATGGACATGAGCTTCCATGCTGTGTGCTCTCAGTTCCAGAAACAGCTTTTAGCTGAGCTTTTTGTTATTTCTTTCTTCTTTATTACAATTTTAGACTAAAAGAAGCTACAAATGTGTTTGGTGGTTAACTGAGGCAAAAGTTTATGTTGTATTAATATCAGTATGTGTATAATATTGATGTTCTTAACAGCTTGAGCTATAAAGATGATTAGTTGGCTAATGTTTTCTAGATTGGTTGGTTAAAATGAGGATGGGTTCCCATTTGGGTCGGGTTGCTCTCAAGGTTTCTTCCTCTTAGCATTTTCTTACTATCTACCTCTTACTACCTTACCATCTAAGGTAGTTCCTCTTACCATCTAAAGGAATTCCTCTTACCATCTAAAGGAATTCCTCTTACCATCTAAAGGAATTCCTCTTGCAATATAAGAGAGTTCATCTTACTATCTAAAGTCGTTCTTTTTATCCTCTAGGGAGTTTCTCTTACCATCAAAGGGAGTTCCTCTTACCATCTAGGGAGCTCCTTTTACTATCTAAGAGAGTTCTTCTTAGCATCTCAGGGAGTTCCTCTTACCATCTTAGGGAGTTCCTCTTACCATCTAGGGAGCTCCTTTTACTATCTAAGGGAGTTCTTCTTAGCATCTCAGGGAGTTCCTCTTACCATCTTAGGGAGTTCCTCTTACCATCTAATGGAGTTCCTCTTACCATCTAAAGGAATTCCTCTTACCATCTAAGGAAGTTCCTCTTGCAATATAAGAGAGTTCATCTTACTATCTAAGGTAGTTCTTTTTATCATCTAGGAAGTTCCTCTTACCATCTAGGGAGCTTCTTTTACTATCTAAGGGAGTTCTTCTTAGCATCTCAGGGAGTTCCTCTTACCATCTCAGGGAGTTCCTCTTACCATCTAATGGAGTTCCTCTTACCATCTAAGGGAGTTTTTCCTTGCCACTGTCACCTTGCTCATTAGGGACAAATACAAATAAATGCATATATAAGTCTAATATTAATCTTGAACTTTTTGTACTATATATCTTTATGTTCTGTAAAGCTATTTTGAGACATTGTCCATTGTTAAAAACACTATACAAATTGAATTGAATTGAATTGAATTGAATTGAATTACTCATTCAATTATTTGTAAATAGGAATACACAAACATACCCTCAAGTGTTGATGATTCACCATTCATGAATGCTTCATAAATAGTTTTCATACAGCATGTCTAGTTTTTTTTCCATATATGGAACTCTTATTAGTTTCTATTTAGTGCCTTGCTTTTTTTCCTCCCTCACTCAATTCATCACCAGATGGAAATGATGGAAACCTAGTCTACATACTATGGACTATTTCCAGTTTCCAGCATGCCCTTGAGTAATCCATGGTGCTTATTTATGGTAAAACTATCAAGCTTTTATAAATGAAGATAAATGGAGACTGAAGCTGAAATGCAAACCAAGAATACATCTTTCATTTCATACAGAAAAGTCAAACACATTTTATGGGTCACATAACACAGGCTCCCGCCGGCCAGAATGTTTTTTTTTCTCCCTGATTCTCCTAAATTTGCCAATTCCCATCTATTATCTCTAGCTCTCTCTATCACACAACAGTGACTAACTGGAGAGGATGAAGTCTAACACGTGTAGTAGCATACCACATTAGCCGTAATGTGCTATCTGCCGTCTTCCGCATACACCCGCCCCTAAATGCTCACGAATGACCAGAGTGACAGGCGAGAGAGTAATCCCATCCCTCATGTAGGCCGTATGTTTTACACTCTTTTTTTAATGTTTGTTCAGTGAGTTATAAATATTTAAACATATTTCTATTACTACCGCTTCCACACTTTCTTTCGAGTTCATTAAGCCGGAGTTCGTGTTCATGTCTTTAGGGACAGTTGGTCTCTTTTCGTTAATCTTGCCGTCTTCTCCAGAGAGGAGACCTGAGTGATGTAGTACAGCCTCCCAGCTGCTCCTGCTTACACTTAATCACAGCCCCTTTAAGATGCATCAATAATGCAGCCTGTTATATTAAAGAACCAAATAAATGAGTCTTGGAGAAACCACATACAACCTCAATGTATTTTACTTTTGAATAGGCTCTTCTCAGAAAAGCACATTCTTTTTTTCTCTCTCTCAACGTATCTGCAGCGAATAGAGGAATCTAGGACGAACGGCACGGTAGATAAAGACCTTGTAATTGTTTCTAAAGCCTTTTGACAATAGAAGTAAAGGCTTTATCAGTTGACATTTTGCTCCTAAATAAATTGAGACAAATCAGCTGAAAGTTCTGCATCAAACAAATTGTTGTTAACGTTTCTTTTTGTTCTTGATAAAAAGTGCAACAGCCTTTCAGATGTTCAGGTCTCTTGAGCATCTAGTGACCACGATCCATGAATGAAACTTTACAGCATGTTAGGTCGTTTGATTTTGACACCAATTTCTTTTTTAGCTATTATTATTGATTCCAAGAACAGAATGATACGATCAGGGCAAGAGTTTGAGTAAAATGTCTGAGAGCAGAAAGCATTTGAAATCTAGTTATAAAATACCACTTTGCCATTGTGCTGCGATTTATTTCACCGACTCGCAGGCAGGCTCATCATCTCCACCAATTTACAACAGTTTGCTGCATTTGCTGAAACTTAAATGCATCAGGTGAGCGTTAGAGAGCTATGTAATGGCTGGCTATTGTGGAGATGATAACCACAGCACATTTCACAAGTCTTATCTTTGTAGATTGCTTCAAGGTGAGCACAAGAAGAGATGGCACAAAGCTCTCTCTCTTTGTGGCTTTAACAGCTAAAGGGATGGAGAGCTGTAAACACAAAGGCTTCTTCAGTAAGGAATGCAACGCACACTCATATATACTGTACACATGCACACAAACTGTATGTGGATAGATACACTTTTCCTAGTGGGCTTCCTGGGCTGTGAAGGTCAATCCAGACTTTCCTAGCAACAGATTCCAGCACCAGATTCCCAAGGTACCATTAACAGGTTTGATCCTGAGCTTGGACTATAGTTTTGCATGTTCTTCTCATGTTTGGTGGGTTTCCTCCAGGCTCCATTGTTTCCTCTCAACCCCCAAAAAGATCCCAGTAGATGGATTAGTGATGGATGGATGGATCACTTGCCCCTTGGTGTTAATAAATATCTTAATTTAGACATTCCCATCCTGTCTCATGTCACAGCATTCCCAGGATAGGCTCTGTATCCGAAATAACATTATATATTAACCTGGTTTTGTTTGATTTCTGCAACATGAAAAGAACATCCTATATCCTACATCACTGGCCATCATCTTGTGCCTTTAAAAAAAAAAAAAAAGATGCCCAAGCTGTTCTTGTGGGATAAGTCATCGGTCTCAGCCAAGCAAACAAAAATGGATGAAGCTTATGGCTTTACCTTGCCTTCCTGCAGCATGGAAGTTGTGTTTAAATTGCTGGGAGATGCAAGCCTAACAGAAGAATGTGATAGAAATTGAGTGACAGATAACTCAGGGAGAGTGGATACAAAAAAAACAAGCATAAGACATATGGAAAAAGGGGTGAAAAGCATAAAACCTATGAACAATGGTCTTTTCTTTGCTTCTGTAGAGCTGGAGTGCAGAGAGAACAGGCTGCTGGTTCACAGGATTCTTCCATTAATATTAAATCCACTCTACTAGACTTTTTTGACCTTGATCTTGCTGGGTCTGGCTGCCCTGTGCCGCATAGGATATTTAGAGTCTGTTTGTATGCTGCACTCACCAAACCAGACCAACTCAATATACAGGTGGTTTGGAGTGTGAGAGGTTATTGATTGCAGGATGTAATAAGCTCCATCAATGAAAACTGGATTACAGAACATAGCCGAGATGAACATAAGATCCGATTTGTACTCTGTTTCAAACTGGGTGAAAAATAGTGACCAGTTTCACCAGAATATTGGCAGCTAGGGTTTTGGAGGAAGTGATGAATATGCTGATGTGGGAACTGGAGGAGAAAAATAACAGTTTGCCTAGAAGGATCACCATCACCATCGGTTCTCAGTCTTCTTCTCCTTCTTCTTCAGCACATTTTCTACCAAATCTTCTGCTGAAATCTGAGTCGCACAATGATAGTGGAGTCGACTCCAGGAAGGTATGGTCTGTCAGGAGAAAGTCCTGACATTATGGTATGAGACTGTCAGCTTCGGGTCAAATATGTGCACCAGGTTTTATACTTCTCTCTTTACTCATACACTTTTTGGGATTCTCTGCCAGATTGCAGTTTGCTGACATGCTACACAAGGTTAAATGACCATTTGGGTTTCCTCAAGGCAATCCGGTTTTCTCCCTAAGTCCAAAGACATGCATTGTAAGCTGATTGGTATCTGTGACTTGTCTATAGTGTGTGATTGTGCCCTGAGATGGATTGCCACCCTGTCCATGGTGTCTCCCGCCTTGTACTCCGAGTCCCCTGGGTTAGACTCCATTCTCCCTGTGACACTGTGTAGGATAATAGGTACAGCGAATAGATGAATGAATGGTGTCACCATACTGTAGGTTTGTTTTGGAGAAGACAGAACTCATATGGGCCAAGATTAGAGCCTTGAGGAACACCTTAGACAGGGTTGTACATCTTTATAACAAAATGTTAGTGAATTCCTGATTCTGATTGGTCACAATCAACGGCTATGATGGTAGGAAATGAAAAACAAATCTCCATCTAGCATTTTTGCGAGGGATCTCTAGTGCCAAAGCTTTGTAACAGTCAGAGTTGTAAAACTTCATCAAACAAATAACCAAAACAATCCAAACAAATAAAAAATTCTAGTTTCTAGGAGAACGGTATTCCCAAATAATAAATAAAACCACATTTCCATTTGTTCAGTTTTTAAAAGGTGCTGTTTTTTTTTTTTTAGCACTTCCCAATTATTTTAGCTATCACAAGTGACCTTTAATAAACTGTTGTGGGGTGCCGTGTATTAATATTCATAAACTGATTCATGATCACCATTGACATTCATTAGTTCACTCACATAATTTCGTAAATAGCTGCTGCCCCCAACTGTACGGTCATGCCCTGGATTCTGATACAGAATGTGTAAAAGAAGAAGAACACAAGTACAATATTTTCTACAACATATGCAGATCATTTCTAAGCTATTTATCATCAGATTTAGTCACAGAACTGCAGAGTCAAATGTAATCATGGTATAAATCCCATATGAAGCTTTTGTGAATCACATATGAAGTCCATTTGAATGGAAACCTGGTATGGGCTCTCCCTCAGTGTGGTTTATTTAGGAAGGTGAGAACACATCCATCCAGTCCATGATCAGGTCAGTGATGTGGACTCAGTTCTCCAAGTAAATTGAATAGCTGTGAGAAAGTGATTCGACTCTGAATCGACTCACCTGCTGGAAATGAATCATAGTTGAAATTATACTATTAAACTCATTTGTAAAACAAGTAATTAAACAGTAAACAAATTTTCAGGACAGTCAACTAAAGGCCAAGAGTCAATGATTAGTTTAAACCGTTTATTTTAGGATTATGCGCAAACAGACTTAATGCTACATATGTGAAACAATATGCTACAATATTTTACAACTAAAAAACTTAACCCCACAAAACTTATTTTAGACTCAACAAACAGAATAATCGGCAAAATCATTGTTTTTAACCAAAAAACATATTGCATATGTTTAGAATCTGGCATCTGTTCCTTACCTCATACACTGATTTTATTGTTTAATATGTAAATGTTTGCTGCATATCCAGACGATGGAAATTTAGCTCCTTGTCATATACAAAAAGGCTGATTTTCTGTTTTGCAGCATAAACAAAAATCAACGTATGTATTTCCTGGTTGTCAAAGAAAAAAAAACGTGTTGTTTTGAGTAGTTTTCTACTTAGGATCAAAACATGCATAAATGAATGAAATTCTGTTTATATCAATTACAGAAGCTAACCAGTTACGTAGCTTTAATGATTTATTTACCTCACACTTGAAGCACAAATGATCAGTTAGTTGAACATGTTTTCTTTAGACTCAACTCTTATGGCTTATTTCTTATTGACTCTTCTAATGGAGAATATTAGAAATAAAAACTGCTTTTTTTCTTCTTCCTGACTGAGTTGATAGTTCATTTGTAATTCAAATCTTTGTAAGACCTGGTGTGTCTAATAGCCTCACTCATAGAATTTCACAGCCTTCCCATCATCAGACAGATAATGCTAATGTATTCAGCATGTAATTTCACTCGTGCTGTGTACACAGATGCCCTTTTCCTGTTTAGGTAAATAGCAAAATGTCCAGGGAGCGAACATGACGGTCCAAAAACGCTAAGCTCAAAAGCATATAATGGGGAACGGTGTTGTGTTCTGCAGAAATTTCCCATGAATAAAAAAAAAGGTAAAAAATAAAAATTATAAAAATAAATAAATAAATAAAAACAACAATAACAAGAATAATAAGAATAATAACAACAATATTAATAATAATAATAATAATAATAATAATAATAATAATAATAATAATAATAACAAGGAAAAAACTATTTTGTTCCAAAAACACTAAGCTCAAAAGAATTTCATGGGTTGTGTTCTGCTGTAATGCAAAGGCTCACAATGGAAAATTTCCCATGAATAAAAAATGGACAAAAATTAATTAAATAAATAAATAAATAAATAAATAAATAATAAACAACAACAATAGTAACAATAATAACAGAAAAAAACAACAATTTTCTTCTAAAAACACCAAGCTCCAACACCAACCAATTTAATGGGGGGCGGTGTTGTCTTCTGCAGAATGAAAAATTTCTCATAAGTAAAAAAAATAGTAAAAAACAACAACAACAATAATAATAATAATAATAATAATAATAATAATAATAATAATAATAATAATAATAATACAAATAATAAAAAATAAAAGTATAATGATAATCAACAAACAAACAAATAAATTATTATTATTATTATTATTATTATTATTATTATTATTATTATTATTTAAAAGTATTTAATGGGGAATGCTGTTGTGTTCTGCAGAAATGTGAATTTTCCCAATGGAAAATTTCCCATAAAAAATAAAATAAAACAAAACAAATAACTGACTAAATAATAATAATAATAATAATAATAATAATAATAATAATAATAATAATAATAATAATAATAATAATAATAATAATATAAAAACCTTTTATTCTGAAAAATGGAATATACAGGATTGTCATCAGAGTTCAGATTACAGACATACACTGATTTGTTCCATAAAAGAGAAACCAAGTGAAAGATTGCTTGGATTTTTAGCGCTAAAAATCTGATCTTAAGTTTCCTGAACAGTCGGATGTTCATACCAGCTGTATTTTTAAAGTATCTGCTAGGAATTTTAATTTAAGGGAATAGTCTTAATTACTGGCAACATTCAAGCCAGCTTTGTTTATATATAGAGGACATTGTGATCAGTAGAGGAAACATTCCTTGTGTAATTGTATTTTGTTACCATATTTAATGATTATTTTGTCATATAACACTTGACTTGAGTCTTGTCGAAATCGAGCACTTTTAGTTTTATTTTCTTTTATTACACATTCAAGACAAAAAACCCTTCTTACAGATTAGATTTTTATTTAGATCTTCAATATCTTCGTTCTCGTCTGAAGGTCTCTCATCCAACCGACGTCTTGTGCTGCAAACCTTCATCAGACACATAAACTACAAATCAAACAAATACCTTAGCAAACTACCAAAACATGGCGCAGAAAACATTGACATTTTTTTCCATTGCTACTGCTGCTAACACGCTAACAATCTGCCACTGCTGTTAGCAAATCACTGAACTGCTAACAAAATAAGGAACTGCTGTTGATGTGCTAACAAACTGCTAATGCAGTTAAGAAATGAATGAACTGCTAACAAACTAACAAACAGCCCTTAACAAGCTAACAATCTGCTAATGCTGTTTAAATCACTGAACTGCTAATAAAATAAGGAACTGTTGATGTGCTAGCAATCTGCTACTAAAAGTTGCTTTTGGCTGCTCCCTGTTTGGCGTCGCCACAGTGGACCAACTGGTTCGCACAACAACTTGGCACAGGTTTTACACCGGATGCCCTTCCTGACACAACCCTCCCATTTTTCCAGGCTTGGGACCGGCACTGTATCCAGAATATATATATTTATTACCAGTGTTGGGGAGTAACTAGTTACATGTAACGGTGTTACGTAATTTAATTACAAAATAAATGTAACAGTAATTCGTTACAGTTACTGAGAAAAAATATGTCATTAAATTACAGTTACTTATGAAAATGTTAAAGATTACAAATATGGTTACATCTGAAAATTTTCTTTAAAAAACTAGGATATGTTGAATAATATTACTGTGTTGCTAGAATTGGTTAAAGCGGTTCTATTCTGAGGCTTTTGATTGGTCCTCTGGTTTGAATTTGCGGTACCAAGTCTGCTAATTACATTAATCCACATTACAGCTGAAAGCTTTAGGCTACTACAACCTGTCTGAGAGTTGGCACCATGGCGAGTGATAAAAATATATTTCAGTCCTGAAAATTTAAACATAATTTCATCCTGAAATCCGATAAGGGCACAAATCTAACAGTTCAGTGCAAAATTTGTTATCCAGCTGTTAAAAGGCTTCAGTGTGGAACCTGAGGAAGCATCTGCAGGTATGTAACCTAGCCTTTCTTTATTTTATAAAAGCATATGGTTTTTGTCATTATTGTGAGTGTACAGAAATAAAAACAGACCCTTTAGTTTGGAATGATATATTACTCGTTTCTGTATAATAAAAAGTGACGGAGTAGTCAGTGGAGTTACTGTAGCTGCTATGTGGGAAAAATCTACCAAAACGCACCAGCGCGTTCATCGACCCCATAGTGTATTCAAGACCTGTATTCAAAACATTCACAACAAATGAGCTAGTCTGCTAGCTAC
>JAUCMX010000020.1:18030376-18070376 GCA_033459395.1 Hemibagrus guttatus
TGCAGAAAAAGTGGCTTCAGAACTCCCATCTCACACGTCATTCATCTCCTGCTGCAGAACCCAGTCCTATATAAGGAAGATTATATAACACTTATGACTCCTTACATAAAAACTGCAAAGCTGCAATAAATCTGACATTAAAACAGTGACAGGGAAAAAGGTGATAGTGGCTTTGCAATATTTTCACATTCACACTTTTGCACTGCAGGTGTTAAAGAGGAGGAGAGGAATAAAGAAGCAGGGTTGCCAGATATGTGGAATAAATCCATCCCCAAATCTAAATCAGATATTGTAACAAAACTCAAACTTTTTATCAAAAATACGTATTATACGCTCAGTATCATGCTTTACACACAACCTGGACATCAGTGTACAGTATTGATCATAAACACTGTCTTTTCTGAGAAATAAAATGCAAATAGAGCTTAATTAGAACTCAGGAAACGAGCCCTGAATGGTCAAATTCATTTAGTTACAGATATAAAAAAAATGTAAATAAACATTTTCAAAATTCCTGTTTTTTAATTGATGGAAAATATTTTGTATATGCCACATGATTTTTTAAAAACAATTTTTAACTTTGGGGGGCACGGTGGCTTAGTGGTTAGCACGTTTGCCTCACACCTCCAGGGTTGGGGGTTTGATTCCCGCCTCCACCGTGTGTGTGGAGTTTGCATGTTCTCCCCGTGCCTCGGGGGTTTCCTCCGGGTACTCCAGTTTCCTCCCCCAATCCAAAGACATGCATTGTAGGTTGATTGGCATCTCTAAATTGTCCGTAGTGTGTGATTGCGTGAGTGAATGAGAGTGTGTGTGTGTGTGTGGGGCCCTGCGATGGGTTGGCACTCCGTCCAGGGTGTATCCTGCCTTGATGCCCTATGATGCCTGAGATAGGCACAGGCTCCCCGTGACCCGAGTGTAGTTCGGATAAGCGGCAGACAATGAATGAGTGAATTTTTAACTTTTTTTCTTAACCATATTTATTTATTTATTTATTTATTTATTTATTTAAATTTACCTGCAACAATCCTGGATACACTTACCAATCTGTTACCATGGAAACAATAATAGTCGCTCAGTCTCAGTCTCCCTACAAGAGCCCCTTCCTTTAAAAAAAAAAAAAAACACAAACATGTATTTCTCTATTTTTGTGCATCTCTATTTGATTTGATTTGATCAGTACTGCAATAACTTTTAACTCTGTTGAAATTAATGGGAATAAATAGTGATTTCAAGACTTCTATTTGTGAAATTCACCAATAAAAGAAAAAAAAAACCTGTTTACAAAAAACAGGTGTGTGTGTTGGCATAATTCACACCATTGTCTGCACCATATTTCCCCAATATGCCAACAAAATGAAATTACCCTGCAACTTGTTGGCATTTATTACACTCTTAGGCACCGTGGTCTTGCTGTGAGGTAAAAATGTTGCTTTGAATGGAGCAGCGTGCAAAGTCTTTCCTACATGTAGCTCGCCACATAGGCCTTTATATCAAACACAAGTAATTACCTCAGACATCAATCACTCTCTGCTTCTCCCCCTGTGTACCGTACATGCTACTTCCCTCACTGTACACCATCACACTCCGCTGATCTTACACTGCCACTCCACAATCTTAAATCATTTCTCTGATGTGTAATTATATCCACCGATTTGAAAGGAAATGGCCGACATCCTCGGCGGTGATGTAAATCATGCTAACAGAACGTGGAAATGGAATTTTCCTCCACGTTAAAAAAGGTTCGACTGTATTCGAGTACTTGTAATAGCCATCCTTGATGACCATCGGGAAGAAAGGACGTGGAAGCCAAGGTTTTTTTTTCTCAAGTTTAAAATGTCCGAGTGTATGTAGCATTTAAATGAACTTTGACACTTGACTTGGTTATAGCATCCTTGTGGGCAAATACCTGAGAAGCGAAAGTATTAAACTCGTTGAATGTTCAATGAATTGACCTTCAAATGTAAATGTACTTTGTGGCGTTTTGTTTTTTTTGTCTACACTCTGAATGCCAGCTGAGTCATCTAGTTTAAGTCCAGACAGCTTTGTAAATGTTTTTGTCACGCTTTATTTATCCGAGTTATTTTCTCTTCTATATCTATTTAGTTCCAGCTCCGTCTTTCTTTCATTGGCTCTGCTGCTTGTTGCTGGTGTCATTTACAATTAATCGATTTTCCCGTTCCTCCCTCCCTCTCTCTCTGTTTTTTCTGTAGTACTCACAGAGGCGACAGCAGGAGAATGCCCAGCGGCAGAGTCCAGGAGAACCGATGCTGCCCGACAAGGACATCAGCAAGATGTTGAAACCCCCACTGCCTCCACCTCCTCATGGGCACGCTCCTCATCGCAGGTGCCTGAAGGGGCAATCTTAGCCATTCACAACCAATTACCCTCCCTTTTATTCTCTTATAGTCATTGATTTCCTCATCTGTACAGTCGCAGTGGTGTGAGAGGCAAGAACGTGAGAAAGCAGGCAGGTTTCCATGTTGACACTGAATCAGACAGGCTTCAGAGTTGAAGTGCTGCACAGAGTTTGAATAACACTCACAAGCCAAATATTTGATTTGTGCTAATTGCAGGTGACGGTGTGGGAGTTGAGTGGGAGTTGCTTTGAATTTGGTTGAAACTTGTTAAATGGGATTACGTTTAATTGAGTATTGAACCCCTAACCTCAGAGGTGTGAGACAGTCATGCCGACCATGGCATTAACATGGAGTTGGTTCCCTTTTTTAAGGTTCCCTTCTGGGAAGGCTGTTCACTTGATTTTGGAATGCTGTTGCATGGATTCAACCACAAGAGCTTTAATGAAGAATTGAACAAGAAGCTTTGTCATGCAGTTAGCCTTCCAGGTCATCTCAAAGGTGTACCATGGGGTTGAGGTCAGAACCAGGTGCAGGCAAGTCATGATCTTCCTTGGTGAACCACGTCTTTATTGACCTTGCTTCATGCACAGGGGTATTGTCATGCCGGAATCATTTTGGGCCTCTTATTTCTAATGAAGGGAAATGGTAATGCACCAAAAAATAAAGATGTTCTTGACAATTGTGTGCTTCCAACTTTGTGGCAACAGTTTGGGGAAAAAGCACATATTGGTGTGATTGTGACGTGTCCACATCCAGTGCATTTGACCATGTAGTGTGTTAGAATTCTGACTAGTACAGATGTGTATTAGGAGGCAGGAGTGTGTATAGCATTCTGACTTCGTCCATGAAGAATCTGTTGGTGGTGGTGGTGGTGGTGGTGGTATGGATGATCTGGCTGTTCTCACAATTTGCTGAAATTAATGAGGCATTTAAGAACTTCCCTGATGTATACCATTAACTTGGGCTAATTCCTTTTACTGCCTTTAATCCAGTGTTAAAATCTTGAGCAAGTGCCTTGATGACCATAATTGTCAAATTTGGCAAACCGACAGAGTCTTCTGTCCAGAGTCTTCTCCTGACAGAGAAGTTCTGCCAAAGAAAAAGGTGTCTCATCCTAAAATTGTCAAAAAAACCAGAGAAAAGCTCTGTAGGTCAGGGTGCTAACCAGTCTGCACTGAGACCTTCATTACACTTTGTAGCATCTCTATAACATAAAGAAATCTCGATTTGTTGTGTAAATCGATTAAAAGGAATTGAGTAGCAACCTGTCAAAAGCTGCATAATTATCTCAGCAGCTCAGGCTAGTCCGTGTCAGAGGTCTTTATCTCATAGAATCAAGTGCCCTTAGTGGAGTAGGCTTTTATAAATTGGCAGGACACCTGTAAATTGAGATGCTGCAGTGACAGGTGTTTACAATAAAGCTCAAAGCTTCTGCAGCATGTTAGTTCAGGAATCTCAAGCTTTAGAATTTACATGGGCTGAAAATGGGATGATTTTGTTTTTGTGTTGTTTAATTAGGGAACAGAATGAAATCAGCCCGCAGCCCTCTCGGTTTACAAACAGTAGGAGGGAAGAGATTGCATGTCTCTGAGGCTTAACTGTGCTTTTAGTTGGATCTATATACCGGAATATAGTATAATGCTGTACAATATGCATCCACCCCCAACCCAGCCTACTGTATGCTAAACTGTAATCTCCCTGTTTGTCAAACGTCTCACAAATCCTTCATCGTATCCACCCACACCTTTCCCGAGTCAATATCTCCTTTAGGTTTTATGAATTTCGAAGATATTTTTGGAGGGGAAGTGACATTCTGTCCATGAGCTGCACCAGAATCTGTTGTTGCCATGGTAATTATTGCTAAAGATGAAAAGTAAACAGAATGATTGGAACTAAATAGTTTCATCTTACAAAGATGATCATTGATGGTAATTATCCATGATAGCTTACAACCTGGCAGCATTAATTAATTAAGTCAACACATTAATGTGTGGAAACAGAGGCTTGATTATTTTATTGTTGTCTTACATCTTCAGGGTCCACGGTTTGGTCCTGAGTTTACTGTCTTTTGGGGGTTTTGCATCTCCCGTGTCCATAATGTGTCCATAGTCTCATGGTTCACTGGTTTCCTTCAACAGACAGACAGACAGACAGAGATAGATAGATAGATAGATAGATAGATAGATAGATAGATAGATAGATAGATAGATAGATAGATAGATAGATAGATAGAAAGGGAGTGAGGGAGGGAGTGAGGGGAGGGATAGATGGAATGATGAAATAGACAGATACACAGGAAGACAGACAGACAGGTGGAGGGGTGTATAGATAAACAGATAGATAGATAGGGAGATATGGATGAATGGATGGATGAATGTATGGATGGATGGATGGAATAGATAGACAGACAGAGATTGACTGATATCCCATCCGTGGTGAATTCTCCAGCTTCCCATGGTAGACTCAGAACGTGACCTTGTGAAGGACTTAAGAGGTTACTGAAGATAAAATATGCATGGAGGTCTGAGAAACCTGTTAGATGTTATTATGGATGAAGTCAGGGACATACCCATAATTTGATTTTGACAAAAATCAAGGATTTCTCTGCAAATAGTAAACTTTTTTAATTAAAGAGCATGGAGCTATTTTACCCTGAGCAAAGTCAGTCCACCTAATAATGTCTACGACCTTGCTAGGGGACTCGTTGGGACTGCAGGCTCAAATCCTGACCATGACACAACCATCTATTGCCAGGTGTCCAAAAATAAAAAAGAGAGTTTTAAAAAATGTCTCAAAGAAGCACAGGTTATCCTTCATCATCCATGTTTGGTAGTTGATAAGGAGAGTTAGGAGTGGGAATTGGTAAAGGGCCAAATTAAGAGAAATAGAAATTCTGTTGAGAGGCTCTCATATAATCCTTTTAATTATACTTTCCTCATGATTCTTGGCACAATGATTTACCCGTGATGTATTTCTCAGTATTTTTACCTATTACAAAAAAAAGTTCCACTAAGTTCCTCTAAAAGTTCCTCCTCAGGAGGGAGTTTCCCAAACATGGAATGAAAGTTGAAAGTTGTTGGATAAGAAACCAATTCAATTGTAATCAGAAAACAATGGTGAGAATGTCTGTGATGCTTGGTCAAAATTTGCCCATGTGAAAGGTTTTCCAGATCTGAGGCTTGACTGGTCAAGCACTACACAAAATACAGGAAAACCTACACACTCGGTTTAAATAAGTTCTTAGCCAATGTAGAAAGTTGGCTGCATGCCAGACATACAGTTCAGAACCTTCACAAAAAACCTGAATTGAGGTCTAGTTAATTGTTCCTAGTTATTAAATAGAACATTTTATTCCTACTGGTATTTGATACCTCGGTAAATGGTTTCGGTTTATAAAGGAACATAATGTTGTCAGATTTTTGCCAATACCTATAGACAGGCATCCATTCTTGGACCTCTTTTTAATAAAAAAAATTCCTCAACTACTTTAAACCACTCAAAACACTTGTTTACTTGAAATATCCATTTGGTTACTCAAAACCTTGAGAATGCTTTTAGTATCGTTAGAAAGCCATTCATGGGTTTCTTGTACAGATAATTGCCTTCAAGATTGTTCTGAAAACTATATACCCAATGCAAGATGACTTGGCACATAATGGCGTGTCAGAAAAGCAAACATAAGTACTGAATAGCTTTCCGGGAAACATGGAGCACAGAATAAAACACACTGAAGAATCAGACTGTGTGCTGAGAAGGCCAGTCCACCTGCTGAATCATCTGAATGAACAGAAAAAACTCTGCCATGATAGATAGATAGATGGACAGGAATGGAGAGGGTGACAGAGAAAGAGAGAAGATAGAGATGGAGAAGATAGATAGATAGATAGATAGATAGATAGATAGATAGATAGATAGATAGATAGATAGATAGATAGATAGATAGATAGACAAACAGACAGACAAACAGACAGATTTCTCACTCTGGGATTCAGCTCTAAAGGCTCAGCTGCAGATATTATGCACACAAGATTATGCATTTCTAGACATTTCAGGACATCATGAGCACAGGATTAAAATTTACATGTTAATCAAAGTGGGTTCTGCCCATCTGGAAATAGACTACATTTTGCCTTAAGCTGCTCACTGATCTCTAAGCAAACTCTGCTTGACGTTACATTCAGCACAGGTTAAAGCACAGACACAGCGTCTGGTCTACATGGCCAGAAGACACTGCCTATAGACCATCAGTCACATCACTGCACATCTGAGACTCATCAAAGCTGCTCTCACTTTCTCTACATTAGCAGAGATTCTGTAGCACTCAGGATAATAATAAATACTTCTCACCTGCCAAAGCTGACACAAAAGCTGCCGAGTCTTTGTTCAGTAACACACTGCTATTTAACACATCTGTAAAACCGTATGTGACTAGCGGAAAAACGTTCAACAAAGACAGAAGACAGTATTATTTATCATTAAACTTCTACTCTGATTTAATATTTAATTAGAAAACACGAGCATGGGAATGTCTCGGTGTGAAGATGTCATCCAGACTTGTGCTTAATTTTATTATTCAGATATATGTGTAAGAGTTAATAAATAAGAAGCCTTTATTATCACCACACATACATTACAGCACAGTGGAATTCTTTTCTTTTGCCCATTCTTTTCTTTGCCTCCACTTGAGCCACCACTGGTGCCTCCACTTGATCCACCACTGGCCCCACCTGAGCCACTACTGCCCACACTTGAGCCACCACTGGCCCCACTTGAGCCACCACTGCCCCCACTTGAGCCACCACCGGCCCCACCCGAGCCACTACTGCCCGTACTTGAGCCATCACCATCCCCACTTGAGCCCCCACTGGCCCCACTCGAGCCACCAATGCCCTCACTTGAGCCACCACTGCCCCACTTGAGGCACAACTGGCCCCACAAAGGCACCATTTGAGGCACCACTGCCCCATAAACAGAACATAAACAGATGTTCAGGAAATGTTCTGGAATCAACAGAGGGAGATTTGCACATCCGAACAGAATCACATTATATTCTACAAAAAAAAAAAAAAAAAACTGAACAAAGGACTTGAAGTGGAGTTGCTTTGTTTAAAAAAAAAAAAAATTTTTACTTGTGCACCTAAAACAAAGTCCTTGACATGAAAGTTGGTGAAAATACATATTAACTATGGATGCGTTTGTTCAGATTAATTTTTTAAAGGTTTTGGATTCTCTTACATCAATTCAGTACATAAGAACGTACATAAGAAGAGGAAGAAAAGAGGGGGGAAATGTGTCCAGAGGCAATTTGGTGATTGGCAAAGCTTTGTAACATCTTCATCTTCAGAAAACCACAAAGAAAACAGACAAATAATTCAGAAAACAGAACCGACAGACGAAGCTGGTGAATGTAATTAATTCAGAACTTACATGCAGTATTTTATACCAGAGTTTCTAAAGTCAGCAATTCAATACATTTAGCTTAATAACTTTCTTTAAAATTCCGTCATTCATTGTTTATACTTCTCTTATTCACCTGACACAATGCAATGGCTTGTTGCACATCATTCATATAGATTAAAGACATGTGTTAGAGCACCTTGAAATCCTTCCTGTTCAGCGAAGGAAAAGCAGCAGTGAGAAACACTGATTTAGACAAAATGCTTCCCATTTTAACCTTGAAGCTTCTGAGAAACTCTTTCAAGGCTGAGAGGGGCAGTAAATTCTCTCCAAGTGTCAGCGCTTTCACGTTGCTTACCGCAGGGACATGGGAATAAATTCTCGCCCAGTTTTCAGAGCAGAAATTACTCCTTCCTGCCACAGCCTTCATCCACCTCTCCAGCTCTAGTCTTGCACCGAACAGAGGGTCAGGCAGCTGGAATTTGCATGACAAAAGAAGGAGGAATATTTTAGATAAGACGATCGAGAACTATTCTACCTCATTATGAAAATTCATGAAGAATTAGGAGAATTATAAGCAAGGACAGCTTCTCTATTCTGCAGTTGGACAGCTGAAGATTAGAAAATCATCTTCATTTGTGCATTTTGGTGCTCGCTGTAAGATCAGGCTGCACACTTTTTTTTTTACACCATTGTGTAGTACAAATAGTGAAACATCGAGTCGTGTGTTTACACTGAACATGAAAAAGTATCTATTCAACCCCACAAAAAAAGTATGGAAAGTTAGACACTTTATGCACTCAACACTCACAGCTTTACTTATGTTGTGGAAAAGGGGAGTGGCTACCAAAGATGGGCAATAACACTCTCGTGGGCAAGACGTCTTACAAACGTCTTTTAAAGTGCTCCAGGTTGAGTGATTTTTTAAAAACATTTTCAAAATTTATTGCATTTGCCATCAACTGCGGAACCACTTCTAAAATTCATACAGTAGACTCTAGAGTGCAGAGTGTAAGTGCATCATTTGAGATGCAGCATGGGATTCCTGTTCTTGACGTTTGGTGTGATCTGAGATTCATTTGAGCTCACCATAGTTGTAAATAGTGGTTTATATTTCAACTCTGATGCCTTCCTAAAATACTTTTCCTTCTATTTATTTTTTCTATTAATATTTTAATTTTAGCACCTTCCAAAATCCTAGATGATATCAATATTTTTTATTAAAGCACTTTCTAGTAAACTATATATTTGTTTTTCTTACTATTGTAATTCTGACAGTATCCAAAGCCTATTTTTTAATTTATATTTTAATCCTAGCCCATTCCAAAGATAGGATTTTCTTTCATTAATATTTTAATTTGAACAGTTTCCTAATATTAGATTTGTTTTTATTAATTAATTAATTAATTAATTCATTCATTCATTGTCTTCCCTGCTTATCCGGAGCCGGGTCGCAGGGGCAGCAGTCTAAGCACCGATGCCTAGACTTCCCTCTCCCCAGACACTTTCTCCAGCTCTTTCGGAGGGACCCAAGACGTTCCCAGGCCAGCCGAGAGAAATAGTCTCTCCAGCGTGTCCTGGGTCTTCCCCAGGGTCTCTTCCCGGTGGGGCATGCCCGGAACACCTCCCCAGGGAGACGTCCCGGAGGCATCCGAAACAGATGCCAGAGCCACCTCAACTGTCCCCTTTCGATGTGGAGGAGTACTGGCTCTACTCTGAGCTCCTCCCAGGTGACAGAGCTTCTTACCCTATGTCTAAGGGCGTGCCCCACCACCCTACAGAGGAAGCTCATTTCGGCCGCTTGTATCCGGGATCTTATCCTTTCGGTCATGACCCAGAGCTCATGACCATAGATGAGAGTAGGAACGTAGATTGTCTGGTAAATTGAGTGCTTCACCTTCTGGCTCAGCTCCTTCTTCACCACAACAGACCAGTACATAGACCGCATTACTGCTGCCGCTGCACCGATCCATCTGTCAATCTCACGATCCATCCTTCCCTCACTTGTAAACAAGACCTCGAGATACTTAAACTCCTCCACTTGAGGAAGGAGCTCTCCTCCAACGTGGAGGGTGCAAGCTACCTTTTTCCGGTCGAGAACCATGGCCTCAGATTTGGAGGTGCTGACCCTCATCCCAGCCGCTTCACACTCAGCTGCAAAATGCCCCAGTGCATGCTGTAAGTCCAGCCTTGAAGGAGCCAACAGGACAACATCATCTGCAAAAATCAGCAATGAAATCCTGTGGTCCCCAAACCGGACTCCCTCCAGCCCCTGGCTGCACCTAGAAATTCTTTCCATAAAAACAATGAACAGAACCAGTGACAAAGGACAGCCCTGTCAGAGTCCAACATGCACTGGGAACAGATCTGACTTACAGCTGGCAATGCAAACCAAGCTCCTGCTCCGGTTATATAGAGACCAAACAGTCCTTAACAGAGGGCCATGGACCCCATACTCCCAGAGCACCTCCCACAGAATGCCACGAGGGACATGGTCGAATGCCTTCTCCAAGTCCACAAAACACATGTGGACTGGTTGGGCAAACTCCCACGAACCCTCAAGCACCCTGTGGAGGGTATAGACCTGGTCCAGTGTTCCACGACCAGGACGAAAACTGCATTGCTCCTCCTGTATCCAAGGTTTGACTAACAGTCGGACTCTCCTCTCCAGCACTCTGGAATAGACTTTCCCTGGGAGGCTGAGGAGCGTGATTCCCCCTATAGTTGGAACACACCCTCCAGTCCCCCTTCTTAAAAAGAGGGACCACCACCCCGGTCACCCAGTCCAGAGGCACTGTCCCTGACCGCCACGCTATGTTGCAGACATGTCACCCAAGACAGCCCCACAACATCCAGAGACTTAAGGTACTCAGGGCGAATCTCGTCCACCCCCAGTGCCTTGCCACCAACGAGCTGCTGAACTACCTCAGTGACCTCAGCTTGGGTGATGAATGAATCTACCTCTGAGTCCTCGGCCTCTGATTCCTCTACGGATGGCGTGTCAGTGAGATTGAGGAGATCCTCAAAGTATTCCTTACACCATCCGACAATATCCCCAGTCAAGGCCAACAACTCTCCACCTCCACTGTAAACAGTGTTGGCAGAGAGCTGCTTACCCCTTCTGAGGCGCCGAATGGTCTGCCAGAATTTCCCAAAAGGCCGTCCGATAGTCCTTCTCCATGGCCTCACCGAACTCCTCCCAGACCCGAGCTTCCGAGACCACCCGGGCTGCAGCTCGCTTGGCCTGCCGGTATGCCTCAGCTGCCTCCGGAGTCCCACGAGCCAACCAGGCTTGATAGGACTCCTTCTTCAGCTTGATGGCATCCCTTACTTCCAGTGTCCAACCCTGTGTTCGGGGATTGCCGCTGCAACCAACACCAGAGACCTTACAGCCACAGCTCCAGATAGCTGCATCAACAAAGGAGGAGGAGAACATGGTCCACTCAGACTCAATGTCCACAACCTCCCTCGGGATCTGGTTGAAACTCTCCCAGAGGTGGGAGTTGAAGATGCCCCTAACAGAGGGATCAGCAAGATGTTCCCAACAGACCCTCACAATACGTTTGGGTCTGCCAAGTCTGTCCGGCATCCTCCTCCATAAGCGGCTCCAACTCACCACCAGGTGGTGATCGGTTGACAGCTCCGCCCCTCTCTTCACCCGAGTGTCCAAGACATGCGCCAAAGGTCAGATGACACGACCACAAGGTCGATCATTGATCTCCGGCCTAGGGTGTCCTGGTACCACGTGTACTGATGGGCACACTTATGCTTGAACATGGTGTTTGTTATGGACAGGCTGTGACTAGCACACAAGTCCAGCAACAGGACACCACTCGAGTTCAGATCAGGGGGGCCATTCCTCCCAATCACGCCCCTCCAGGTATCACCGTTATTGCCCACATGGGTGTTGAAGTCCCCCTCGCAGGGTCTCCAAGAAGGTTGGGTATTCCACACTGCCGTTTGGCCCATAAGCTGAAACAACAGTGAGACACCTATCCCCGGCCCAAAGGCGCAAGAAACAACCCTATTGTTTACCGGGGAAAACTACAACACATGGCGGCTGAGCTGGGGGGCTATAAGCAAGCCCACCCCAGCCCGACGCCTCTCACCATGGGGCACTCCAGAAAAAAAGAGGGTCCAACCTCTCTCAAGGAGTTGGGTTCCAGAGCCCAAGCTGTGTGTGGAGGTAAGCCCGACTATCTCTAGCCGGTACCGCTCAACCTCTCTCACCAGCTCAGGCTCCTTCCCCCCCAGTGAGGTGACATTCCATGTCCTAAAAGCCAGATTCTTCGTCCAGGGTTTGGGTCGTTGGGGCCCCCGCCCATGACTGCTACACAAAACACACTGCACCGGACCCTTATGCTCCTTCCTGCGGGTGGTGGGCCTACGGGAAGGTGGGCCTACCTTTTTCCTTTGGGCTGTGCCCGGCCGAGTCCCGCAGGCAAAGACTCAGCCACCAGGCACTCGCCTGCGTGCCCCAACCCCAGGCCTGGCTCCAGGGTGGGGCCCCGGTGACGCCGGTCTGGGCGACGTAATGGTCCTTGATTTTACATCCATAAAGGTTTTGAACCACTCTTAGTCTGACCCGTCACCTAGAACCCGTTTGCCTTGGGAGACCCTACCAGGAGCACTAGGCCCCTGACAACATGGCTCCTAGGTTCATTTGGGTACTCAAACCCCTCCACCACAATAAGGTGGCGGTCCAAGGAGGGGTGTTTTATTAATATTTTAATTTAACCTTTCAAAAATTTTTTATAATTTAATATTTAAATTCGCAGTTTTGCAGTTAGACATTTTTTATTATTTAAAAATTTTCTTTATTAATATTGCACATCTAACAGCATCCAAAGACTATTCATTTTTGTTTGTTTCTATGCATATTTTAATTCTAACACATTCCAAAGACTATATTTGTGTTTTATTTAGTATGCAAAGGTATGTGAATTTTATTAGATGGTGCTTTATTTGCATGAATAAATGTCATAAAAAAAGAATCAATTCCATTTTGAAAATACTTTTACATATTTAGAAGAATATTTAAAAATATCAGGGATAAAGCTGAACAGTGATTTTATATATACAAACAATTAATAACTGTTAAGCTTTATTTCTATTTATATATTATTAATATTAAATGTATTATTATATTATATTATATTATATTATATTATATTATATTATATTATATTATATTATATTATATTTGTTAAGCAAGAAAAAAAAAGCTAAATACTAAATAAAACAAAACAAAAAAAACCTATTCCACTCCTGTGAAGTTGTGATCTGATTAGCTTTTATCTAAGAGGCAGATTAAGGAAGTGCATATATATTGTAATTACAGGTCTGACTTGATCTTGCTTATCTGGAGAACGAACTCTAATTGGCTTCAGTCTCTTAAAACAGCTTCAATCACACAGGATAAATTATCTGTTAATACTCTCCGTTGCTTTTAATTGACTCCATGTTGAAGCCTTTGGGATCATCAGTCATTTCCAGCACTTTCCAGCAGTCAGCCATTAGAATATACAGTCTTCTAACTCTTTATTTATAAGGTCCAGAGAAGCCCAGACCCAGCGTGATTCAGTGCATAGAGCTCATTTGTATTTATTCTAATCTGTAATAAGACTCGTTGCCTGAAGCGTTTGATGTGTGCGTCATTTTTTTAAATTATTTGCTCATTTTCTTCTTCATCATTAGGAATAGATGGTTGTGTGTGTGTGTGTGTGTGTGTGTGTGTGTGTGTGTGTGTGTGTATGTGTGTGTGTGTTTCAAGGAACTAAGTTTAAGAAAAATTAACAACGACTGGGTTGTTTTATTATTTATCATTACTGTTCATTTAAACTCGCACAGGCTTCCAGATGAAATGAGAGAGAGAGAGAGAGAGAGAGAGAGAGAGAGAGAGAGAGAGAGAGCATGTATGTTTGTGAGCAAGGGAGACAGAGAGTGAGCAAGACAGTGAAAGGGAGATAAACAGAGAGAGAGAGGGAGAGAGAGAGAGAGAGAGAGAGAGAGAGGGAGAGAGAGAGAGACAGACAGACAGACAGACAATGACATACACCATCAGAGAAACAGATAGACAGAGAGAAAGAGACAGCTGGACAGACAGAGAGGGACAATAGAGTGACAGACACAAAGAATGACGGGGAAAGAGAGAGAGAGAGAGAGAGAGAGAGAGAGAGAGAGAGAGAGAGAGATACACGATCAGAGAAACAGATAGACAGAGAGAAAGGGACAGCTGGACAGACAGAGGGACAGAACAATATAGTGACAAACAGAAAGAATGATGACGAGAGAGAGGGAGAGAGAGAGAGAGAGAGAGAGGATTGAGATGGACGGACACAGAGAGTCAGAAAAAAAAGTGATGGGCAAAGATGGGGGAAATGTATAAAAAGAAAAAGAGAGAGAGCAAGACATGCATGAACAAGACAGAGATGACATGTGCATAAAAAGAGAAAGATAGAAGGAGATCAAAACAGACAGACAGACGGAGAGAGAGAGAGAGAGAGAGAGAGAGAGGGGGAGATAGAGAGAGAGCGAGATTTCTTCAGACATGTTGCTCACACACAGTAACTGTATTGAAATATGTACTTTTATATAATATAAATAAAACTCTTTTGTCCGTTTAGCTGATTAATTTTAATAAAATGGCCAGAGTTATAAAGTGCAGCACTGCTGTGGATTATTTAATATTTATGATCATCGATCGTTTGGACTCAGTAACTTCACATGCATACAAATATCTACAGAAAAAATTTGTGGGAGAGAGAAGCAGAGAGACTGAATGAAAGAATGAAAATAAGTGAGCATTTCATTCTCACTGTACTGTATATCACGATGACACACCAGAGCCTTAATGCCACCGATTTCAAATCCACAGAAATCCACATGCACACTGAGGGGACGGTGTACTGAAGAAACACAAGATGACATGTCATTCTGTCCTTCTGTCATTTTGTGGTTCTCTTGTTTTGTCATTGTCTTTTTGTTGTTGTGTCATTTTTTTCTGTTCTTCTGTCATTCTCTTGTTCTGTCATTTTGTACTTCTGTCATTTTGTCATTCTCTTGTTCAAAATGTCTTTTGACATTTCTTCATTTGTTTTCTGTCATTTTTGTCATTCTATTGTTCTGTCATTTTGTCATTCTGTTCTCATTTTGTTGTTTTCTCATTCTCTTGTTCTGTCATTTTGTCAATTTATAATTTTTTTGTTCTGTCCTCCTGTCATTTTGTCATTCTCTTGTTCTGTTATTCTGTTGTTCTGTCATTTTGTTGTTCTATCATTGTCATTTTGTTATTCTGTCATTCTGTCATTTCTTTTTACTGTCGTTCTGTCATTTTGTCATTCTCTTGTTCTGTCATTTTGCCATTCTGTTCTCATTTTGTTGTTTTGTCCTTCACTTGTTCTGTCATTTTGTCATTTCATCATTTTTTTGTTCCGTCCTTCTGTCATTTTGTCATTCTCTTGTTCTGTTGTTCTGTCATTTTGTTATTCTGTCATTCCTTTGTTTTGCCATTTTGTCATTTTATTGTTTTGTCATTCTGTCATTTTGTTCTGTCATTCTCTTGTTCTGTCATTTTGTCATTTTTTTGTTTGGTCATTTTGTCATTCTCTTGTTCTGTTATTTTGTCATTCTGTCGTTCAGTCATTCTTTTGTTCTGTAATTTTGTCATTTCATCATTTTTTTGTTCTGTCCTTCTGTCATTTTTTTTTTTGTCATGACTGTTGTTTTGTCATTTTGTCATTCTCTTGTTCGGTCATTTTGTCATTGTTATCTCATTTTGTTGTTCTTTCATTCTGTCATTCTCTTGTTCTGTACTAATGTAAATTTTAATATATATTTAAATTGACAATTGAAACAATTAATTGAGCATTCATTGAAATTTAAATTTCATTGTTTTGCATAATCATAATAATTGATGATTGTATAAAAGTGTATAAAATAATTAATAGCATAATAAATTAATTAATAATTGTATCAAATAAACTTAATATATATAATAATATAACATAAAACATGTTTAAAAGTATACACATGAAACAGGAGAAATGAGAAAAAGAAACATTCATTGAATTAAATAGAATAAAAAAAAACAATAATTCCACAATTTTTTATAAAACAATCAAACAAAAATACATTAACGAACATTAATTAAATTAGAAAATAATTAAATAAGTAAATACATCAATATACTGACTTAATATAATATAAAATTACAATAAAAAAAGCTACACTGTGTACTGACTTATGGAGCATTTTATTTCAAACATCTGGGAAATTAAATAAAAAAAAGTTTAGTTTTTCCCCACAGCAATTGAAGAACTGGAAATGTTTAAATACTTTACTTATATATAAAATATAAAATATATACACCATATGCACAGCTCTCCACATCTCCCCCACAGCAGCAGCATTTAACATCTTTCCTCATTGTTTATTTTTTATTTATTTTTTATTTTTATTTTATTTATTTATTTATTTTCTATATATTGTATATGCAAACCATGAGCCAGGACCAAAGGCAAAGCTCCCATCTGTTCAGCCACAGTTACAGATCTATTCAGCTGTTTTTTTTAAACAAAGTGCTGTAGCAACATCTAAATAAAAAAAAAGAAAAAAATGAATAAATAAATGAAAGAAAAAATGAAGCACAATTAGAATTTAAAACAATTAACCACTTTTTAAAATGTTTATTTATTTATTTTTTTTTTTCCTGTTAGGCTTCAATTAATGAAAGCTTCACACTGTAATGATTCGGTGGGGAAAAAAAATCACAATATGTTGTTTTGTTATAGAAAAACAATCAACAGTCAAGGTGGTGATGTGATGGGGTTGCTGCTATTGCCGAGATGTTGATGTATATTTTGATGACAATATTTCAATGCTGGATATTTATCTTTTTATTCATTTGTAGTTACTTTTATCGGCCACTAAGAAAAAAAATTGTCAAAGTCAATACGAGGGACAAATACAAAAAAAAAACTTGTAAACTCTGATGATGATGATGATGATGATGATGATGATGATTTTGAAATTTATAGCTTTATATCTGACTGGGTGATGGTACTAGAGAAAAAATTGTCACCATATCAAATATTATACACACCTTTTTTCTGCTCCGTTTCTGTTCCTTGCCCACCGTACATGTCCTTGTGTAAGCTGTTACTATAGAAACGATTACATATAAAACCGAATGCTTTCATTTGAACCCGTGATGTGCAGCTGCACTGTTAGAGAAAAACAAACCCTTTCTGTACAGAAACTGAGAACTCAGCAGTTTAGCAAGAATTATACACACAGTCATAGTAGGTTAGTCTTTTTTTCCTCTCGGTGCATCTGCAGTTTTACGTCACGTCGCTCTGCCGAGTGACATTGAGCCACTTAGGAAATGAGACATCAGGTGAATTCTAATGTCACAAATGCCCTTTCCTAAAAATATGCATGGCATAGCAGCACTGTGTGTGTGTGTGTGTGTGTCTGAATGTGGTAGTACTGAATGATATGGAAACAACACTACATTTCAATGAATGTACTTATTTCCAAGCCATCATGGGACATTACGTATAACATATTAGACACTTAAACTATGCACTATGTACACTACTATCTAGTGTATGAACACTGAGGGTACTGAAGTCATGAAATACTGTCGGGCATGTCATACTGTCATTGTGTCATTTTGTCCTGTTATTTTGTCGTTCTCTCATTCTGTCATTTTGCTGTTGCCATTCTTTCATTCTGTCATTCTGTCATTTTGTTCTGGTGTTTTGTCATTTTATCATTTTTCTTGTTCTGTCATTCTGTTGTTCTGTCATGCTGTAGTTCTGTCACTTTGTTGTTCTGTCATTCTGTCATTTTGTCGTGTCCTCTTTTGGCATTCTGTCATTTTTACATTCTGTCCTTCTGTCATTCTGTTGTTTTGTCCTTATGTTGTTCTTTTATTCTGTCATTCTGTCGTTTTGTCGTTTCATGTCTGTCATTCCATGTCTGCATGGAATATCAGCAAAGTGTGTGTGTGTGTGTGTGTGTGTGTGTGTGTGTGTGTGTGTGTGTGTGTGTTTGTGTTGCCTCTGAATGTGGTAGTACTGAATGATATAAAAAAACACTACTGTCATGGATGGCGTGGCTATAGCCTGTGGGACCACTAGGGGGCTTCTAGCGGGGGGATTTGTTTGTCTGTGCCATGTGCTTTTGTTTTAGTTTTGTGGGGGTTTTTTTCCCTCATGTTTGCCCCACCTCTGTACACCTATCCCTCGTGTCACCCTGATGATCTCCCCTATTTATATTGGGTTCTTCCTTGTGTTAATTTGCTGAGTCCTCGTCGTAATGGTGTGCCTTTTCTGTTCTTGAGGTTTTGTTTTGGAGGTTATTTTTCCCGTCGTTATGGTTTGCCTGTTCTGTTCTCGAGTTTATCTTTCTCCCCAGTGTGTCTGTGTAAGTGTTTGTTCATTTTTTACAATAAAACCCTGTTTCATGGCTATCCCTGCACCTTGGGTCTGATTTCCCCGCTCGGCACCCCCTTGATCTTGACAACTACATGTCAGTTAAAGTGCTTATTTCTTAGCAGTCTAACTTACTTCTTAACACTTTTACCTGTGTCGTGAATGACATACTAGACACTTACACTATGCACTATGTGTTTTAGAAGGATAGTATCATCTCAAATGGAACACAACCTGACACAAGGCTGCTGTAAGCACTCTTTACACCCATGGTGAGATAAAAAGCATCTCAGATATTGAGGCTGATGTGCTACAACAGCAGGGTTCCACTTCTTCTAGCCAAGAACAGAATCTGAAGCTGCGTCCTAAATCACTACGAAACACGGGGAAATAATTACAGGGAGCTTATTTTCCCTTTTGAGTCTGGTTCCTCTCAAGGTTTCTTTCTCTTTCATCTAAGGGGGATTTTCCTCGCCGCAGTCGCCTCAGACTTTAGGAATAAATACAAATAAAATTAAATATAAATCTGATATTAATCTTAAACTTTGTTCTATATTTCTTTATGTTCTGTAAAGCTGCTTTGAGACAATATCCATTGTTTAAAGTGCTATAAAAATGAATAGAATTGAATCCTGTTTTTCAGGGGATCAGTGCTCGCTGAAGTGAGCTGCTCTCACATTCAACATTCCTTCACTTCGGCTTGAATGCCTTTGGGTGTCCACACTATTCTCAGCATCTTTGGGCTCGTTTGTAATAACAGCACACACCGATACAGCTCTAGTCGCTCGGGTCACCACCCTCTCCGTTTCTATTTGAGAGTACCACAGTTTGCAGTTACAATTGGCTTCATGCAACCAGTAGGGGATGTGGTAGCTCAATGGTTAAGGTGTTGACTGCTCGAAAGGTTGTAAGTTCAAACCCTCAGGTTCAGCATGTAGCCCGCCATTGGTCTCTGAGCAAGGCCCTTAACTCTCAGTTGTATATAAATAAGATAAATTGTAAGGATGTCTGCCAAATGTAAAATTAACACATATTTTATGCTTATTATCATTAGAACATATAGTACACCAACCTTACATCACTCACAATATTTTAGTGCAATATTCGACCCATACCTGATACCAAGATGTTTACACAGTTATTTTGAGATATGAACTATATGAGCTTTTGAAAGGCCAATGATGTGCCAATCATCACAAAATAACAGGGTGCAGCTCTAGTAAGTGGAAATACTCAGCTTTTAGCACCCTGTGATTAGAACTGAGTTTTCTTTTTCTTTGTTTTATAGAATAAAATAATTAAATAAAAAAAGGCCCCTCTTTCCCAGCATAATGCTTCTGCGAGATTTCTCCCATATTTAGGAGGTGTGGAATATTAATAACAAGTACATATTTCGTTTCTGGGTCGTCGGCTTCAAATAAAAGAACACGACCTCACCTTCGGAAAGTGATTGCCTGTTGCCATGGTGACGCAGCATCAGGTTGTTCATTTTCAGTACGGTGTGTAGTGAAAGTGTGCCTCGATTTGTGTTTATCTGCATATAAAGTTGATGGCCACTTTATTAGGAACACCAGACTTTATTCTTCTAGGCTCACAGTCAACTCAAACTATGAATCTAAACTTTTAACCATAATGAACTAAAGAAAAATCCAAACTTTCTACTCAGTCATCTTTAAGAACTGTAAGCTATGGAACAAATATATGAACACTCCTTCTGCATATATTTCAATTAAATCCAAACAAACGGTCATCTATGAAAAGAAATCCATTTTTGAAAATTGCTCTCAGGCTCCAGAAGCCATATTGGTGCATCGTACACATGTAAAATTGTTTTTTCATCCATCACAATGGGGAAAAAATCAAACCAATCTCATGGTGATTTATAGGTGCTGATGAATCAGGATTTTCTATCCCACAGGCACCAGCTCTATGAAAAGTCTTGAGTCTAGTGTAAAGCTTCATGGAGAGTGAGCACAGATGCAATAATGCTGCCTATAATTCGGGAGGAAAAAAAAAAAGATTTACTTCTGCTTTAAGAAGTCTGCAGTTAACAAAGGAAAATCGAATCGTGTTATTAGATGCTGGATATTTAGTTAGAATATCTAACTATCTCAAATGAGAAGCACAAACCTTGGCCACCAAAACCCTACCATATTCCCAGAATGCATCATTCCTTTAGGTACGTTCCCAGATTGTAATTGTGCACCCTTTTCATGTAAACCTTGTGCTGTGAAACATCTTATTCCCCAAAGAAGGTACAGGTCTACAGCATGTGCCTATGTAATGAGCCTGATGTTTGATTTATGCTAACCCAGGATGTGTTTTTTTTCCTGTTTGGTTATCAATCTTGATAAGATCCTAGATCAGCAGTCCTAAAATAAACTGTCTATAACCTCAACTGCAACATACTTCACTCTTACAGAAGAACATTTATCATTCATCACGTATGACCGAGGAGGTTATGCTGTTAGTCAGGTATCTCCTTACAAAATCATGCCAGAGTGATGGAGCTAAACCGCCGGCCGAGGCTGAGGCAGGTGTTACACAGCAAAGCAGGTCCTGGATGATGACGCATGGACGAGTCCCTGGTTGCACGTCAGGCATGAAGCCATATGGACGCCATATATAAAAATTATTACACCACAAGAATCAGTGACTTCTCTGTACTGAAAAAAAAAACCCTTTATGTTAAATAAATGAGCATTATTTTCACCGAGCTGCGATTTCGGTGACGGCAAATACCATTTTCTCTAAATTTCTTTCATCTGAACGATAATAAGAACAAAAAAAGTGTAACCTCTCCTGTTTTTGGCTGAATTGAGAGTTAAAAAGAGCTGAGACTGGAGAATCCTTCCATAATATTCTCCTTTAGAAGCCTTTGTTCGAGTGTATTTATTTAAATTGTCCTCAGATTTTCAATCTGTTAATCTTTTTCTTACATAAAGTATAAAATATTTATTTTTTTCCTTTTGAACCATTCGCTTTGGTTTATTAAGGAAATAACTGGCTTGTTTCCTTTTGACATTCCACAAGCTTAAACATAAGCAAAAATGAAAAAAATCAATGAAACATAATTAATAAATTAAAAATAAATTAATTAAATTAAGTTTTAGGAAGAATTAGAAAAACTAAAGATTCTTTAAAAAAATATTAATTTATTTTAATGAATTAAATTAATTTATTCTTTTTTTTTTTTTTTTGGAACCACTGTTTTATTTTAAGGTTTGCATTCAGACATATTCATTTTATTTGATTTGAGGTGTGAATGAGTGTATCTTCTTCCTGTCAGAAAAATCTTTACACTTCCTCTCTGCTCTTCATGTCTCTATAAGAAGAGCACATGCTCGGACAGACAGATGCATGATTTTAATCTCCAGATACAAAAACTGAATTGTGCCTCAATTTTTCTGTGTGTAAATCTCCATAGGCGAGATCTCGAGCATTCTTCACTGAAAGGAAATAAGAGATGAGCTGATGGTCTGTGAAATAAAGAGAAATATGAGTCCTCTTTCATCAATATGATGTAAGTATCACTCATGTAAGGAACAAACCATTCTGTGGCATACTGTGAAAGGAAAACAGGGTGGTGTGATGAAGCAGAGGTCCTGTTAGCACCCTGAAGTGGATTATTTTCCGATATACAGCGCATCCTGAAGTGTTTTATTACTGTTTTTACCACTGCAATTAGCAGCTAGAAAAAAGAGCTAAAAGTCACCAAACTCCCCTTTTTTCTTACTTGAACTTACAAAAATAAAAAAAAAAATAGCTTTTATTGTTACAGAGAAACTACAAAGTATAAATCCCTCTGTATTAAAGAATGAGAAAAAAATGTGGAGTTTGCAAACATTTGGTCATTACTTTATTTACCATGCTTACTAAGAGACAGAGGGAGCCATGTGTAAATATGAGAGAATAATAATAATAATCATCATCCGTCTATCCGTCCGTGCGTCCGTCCGTCTATCCAGTGACTTGCATAAGTATTCACCTCTTTGAATTTGTAGAAATAACAATTTGTCATGAATCTATACAAAATATCCCATTGTATTGGGTGGTGGTGGTGGTATAACAGAGTTGGTGATTAAAATAAAAAATCTAGGACAAAACTTGCAAAATAACATTAACTTCATTATGGAGAAAAAAAATGAAATAAACAATTAACATGCCACAACAGCAGCACTATCTGAAGTAGTAGCTGTCCAGTAAAACTCAGTAACTAGGTCAAAGCCAGATATTTAAGACCTGTTAGTCTGACTTAAGCTAACTTGCAACATGATGCTACCACCACCGTGCTTCACTGTGGATAGTTCCAGGAAAATTTAACATTACATAATGGGGGGGGGGGTGTCAAATTTCAATATGTATTTACGCACTTACTTTACTTTGTTTATATGAATTCAATTATATAAATATCCCGGCCTCCTGGTGCTGCAGTGGCAGGATCACACGTGGCCCAGGTTTGAGAACCGGGTGGGGAGTTAACTCTCAGTGATGGTCCCAAGGCTGGATAAAATGGGAGGGTTGCGTCAAAAAGGGCATCTGGTGTAAAACCTGTGCCAAATCAAAACATGTGTACCAAATGATCCACTGTAGCGACCCCGAACTGGGAGCAGCCGAAAGAACAAGCACAACAACAATTTCTAGAAATATCCCAATACTTCAATCTTATGAGATCGATCTTAAGATACTGTGTGAAGATTCATGATATAAAATTCCAGGTTGAATCATAACACAATGTGGAAAAGGTCAAAAGGTTTGAATATGTATACAAGCCACAGTTATATACTAATATCCAATAAGCTATAGGGTTAGAACCTGAAACTCACCACAGTGAAGCATGCTGGTGGTAGCATCATGCTGATAGTAGTGTAATGATCTTTTTTTAAATAATGGATTTAATAGTGCTCCACAGAATCTATAACTAGTTCTGTCGATTTAACAAGACACCAGAGACCCGTCAGTAATAAGGTGCTCCTATATTTCAGTATTTGAGCTCGTAAACCTCAAAAAAAACAAAGACGCAAACCAAGACCGAGCTCAATATCTGTGTGCATTCCACAACACTGAGATGGAGGAAGCGTTCGAGACACTCTATCTGACCTCGATAGCGTGCGGAGGTGTCCTCTCACACGTCTTACAGCGATGAGAGACAGTCATTTCCACCTGGAGCCTCTGAGAACCGAGGTCCGAGTGCTCCATAGAAACTGCTATGATTAGTGTTACCGCAGGATCCGGGATGGATGATGGATGATGGAAAGGATTTTGTTCAGGCTTAAAAAAAAAAAAATCCTATTCAATGCCCTTTTCAAGTGGTGGAATTTACTCTGGAGGGAAAGAAATTAGCTTCTGAAGAGCCGACACGGTGAGGCTGCTTCATTGAGGAACATGGAGGACCTTCTTAGTGCAGAACTTGAGAACTTGTCTGTAGATATTGAGAACTGTTTGTAATAGATGAAAAAAAAAATGCTTGTGTGTCTGAATGTGGTGCAGAATCTCATACATTTTTTCATTTTAAGTTCGTTTCCCGCACACGTTCCCTATCCATTCTACTTCCTTGTCTCATATAATGAGAACTCAGTCAGCTATTTCCTCTCATTAGAAAGTACAAGCAATACAATGAGCTGTTTTCCCGCCTGACATTTGTACACAACTGAATGATTCATTATTATTATTTTTTAAAAGTCTGAAACCAGAAGGGAAGCAACCACCTCAGCAGAGCACCGCCTCAGCAGAAGGTTGTTATAAGTATAGTTATGTTTATTTAATGGCCCACACATGTTTCAGTGGCTTTGTTAATATTTATGTCTATAGGGCTGAAGATCTCTAGAGGACTGCGAGCCACTTCATAGCCGCATGCATCTCTATGTGCTACAAAAGGAAAGTTGGAAGACAGCTAGTGCTCATAGGGGTTCATAAATCATGCTTAGCTTTCATATGAACATTTATAAAAACTCATAACAGGGTATGTTACACACATGTCCCAAGATAGATTGTGGCGTTATATCACTGACGAGAACCAGAACTAACATGAATTAAAGAGTGATATCATTGGTATAGAACATTGTGTCAAACCTAATAATGGTTTTAATTTGATCTATAAAATGAATTTAGTTTTAATTTTTGTAGTTTGTAACTAAATACACCCCTTGGTGCTTGTAAACAAAGAAAGGTGCATACTCAACCTGCTTATAATGCCCTTGTTAGCAATTTATACATGTGCTATAAATATTGCTGTGAACTGTAATGCATTTCCATAAATATTTCGATCAAAAATAAGTGAATGATGCTTTATGAACGCATTATAACAGGTAATTAATTTGTATTCATAAGTCATTATACATATGAGCACTCAACCTGCTTCTAAAGCTTTTTATCAACAATTTATACGTGTTATAAATGTTGCTATAAACTGTAATCCCTTATTATAAATAATTCTATCAAAAATAAGTGAACAATGCCTTATGAATGCATTATAGCATGTATTTCATATGGATTTATAAGTCATTATACACATGAGCACTCAATCTGCTTATTATGCTTCTGTTAACAATTTGTACATGTTAATAACATGTTATAAATAGTTCTATCAAAAAAAGTGTATGATGCATTATGGATGCACTATAGCAGGTAATTAATATGTAATTATACATATGTGTGCTTAGCCTGCTTATAATGCTTCTGTGAACAATTTACACATGTGTAATAGACATTGCTATAACTTGTTATGCCTTTTTTTAAATAAAAATGTATCTAACAAAATAATTGAACTATGCCTCATGAATGCATTATAACAGGTTATTCATACGTAGTCATAAGTCATTATACATATGAGCACTCAAACTGCATCTGTTAACAATTTGTATGCATTAATAACATTGCTATAAACTCTAATGGCATTTTATAAATAGTTCTATAGGAGGTAATTCATGTCATTATACACTCAACCTGCTTATGATGCTTTTATTAACAGTTTCTGCATGATTATAACACTGAAATAAATTGTAAGATCTTTTTAGAAATAATTCTAACAAAATTAAGTGAATAATGCCTTATGAATGGCTTATAACAGGTTATTCATATGTGTTCATAAGTCACTATACATGTGTGCTTATAATGCTTCTGTTAACATGTTAATAACATTTCTACATGTTAATAACATTGCTATAAACCGGAATGGCTTTTGTAAAATAAAATCTATCAGAAATAAGTGAATGATACTATATGAATGCATTATAACAGGTAATTCATTTGTATTCATTAGTCATTATACATATTGGCTTTATAGAGTGTTATGTTTGGTAACATAAGTTTGTATGCTTATTCAAATACAGACATGTTATAAGTGCTTTATAAGACTTCATGAATGTTCATAGATCATGTATTATTACACATCTATGGGCCTAAATGTTTTCTGTAGTAATTGTAGTAATTGCGAGTGGCAGCCGAATTTACAGCCTCAATGTGTCCTGACACTTCAGCTTCAACGTGCTAAATGCTCCATGGCGGTTAATACTAGCGTGAGAAAAGCAGTCATGTAATTCTGAGAAGCTCTAAAAGTGTTTAGCGCACTCGCTCTACTGTCTTTTAGCAATCAGCACACAATGAGAGGACGAGTTTATCCTGACGGCAGGCTGAGCTAAACACCCAAACACCCACCAGCTCTCGCTCTCAGAGTCCCACATTCGCTTCTGTCTCCATGACTAATGGAGAGAATTTCAGAAAGCCGGTGGAATAAATTTCACCCCAACTCTATTATCTTCATCATGAAAATCAGGTCACTTTATCATCCAATCTCTTTTTATGAAATTATCATCTCATAAGAAAGGCGCTCTTGTGTGTGTGTGTGTGTGTGTGTGTGTGTGTGGGTGTGTGGGGGGGTGGGGAGGAATTATTCAGAGCTCTGTATTCAGTCGGGGTTGTGATTGAAAAGCCTGAAGTGCGAGAATCAGTCAGCTAATTAAATATAGATTGAAAACACGGAGGTGCTTCTTCAAATGATCTGGAATTAAGAGCCATGTTAGAAATGACGATGATGGTTATAAGAACATGCTTTGAGTTATCTATCTATCTATCTATCTATCTATCTATCTATCTATCTATCTATCTATCTATCTATCTATCTATCTATCTATCTATCTATCTATCTATCTATCTATCTATCTATCTATCTATCTAATATATAATAGTTTATATATTTCTGTAAAGCTTCTTAGTGGCAATGCCCATTGTTAAAACCACTATAGAAAAAATTGAATTGAATTCATTCATAAAATAAAGCAAGTATATGTGATTTTAATAACCACTTTCTAACCTAATTGAAAATAAAAAAAAAATTGTGAGATGTAAAAAAGCATATATGCAAATCACATGTAGAGATTTTAGTTTCCATAAAGTAATGAAGTTCATTCATCTGGTGAGGAAAAACTCTCTGACAGGAAGAGACCTTGAGAGGAACTGTATGCTATATGGTCAGTAAGTGCAATTGTGTAAGCAGGAAATTCACTCAGGTTATAACTGAGGTCTGTCTTGTTGAAGCTGAACTTGTTGAACTGTTCGCTAATAGAGTGTTTCATCTCCATGGTTTCTAAATGTTACTATCCACAGATATCCCTTGTATCTATCTGAAAACAAAATAAGAAACCCGAAAACAAAATAACAAATTCTAAAACACAATAACAAATCAGAAAAAAAATGAAAAGGTAGGTATAGTTTGTGAGTGGAATTTTTACTGCTGATTGGACGAGACATCTGGGTCCGAAACTTCAAATACCAAAAAGTACACAGACCCATCTGTCACTCAAGTCATTGTGTTTTTTGGATTTTTTATTTTGTTTTCTGATTTGTTATTGTGTTTTCCAAATTCTTATTTGTGTTTTCGGATTTGTTATTTTGTTACCGGATTTGTTTTTGTGTTTTCTGATTTGTTATTTTTTTTTCGGATTTGTTATTTTGTTTACGGATTTGTTTTTGTGTTTTCTGATTTGTTTTTGTGTTTTCTGATTTGTTTTTTTTTTTTCAGATTTGTTATTTTGTTTACGGATTTGTTTTTGTGTTTTCTGATTTGTTATTTTTTTTTCGGATTTGTTATTTTGTTTACGATTTGTTTTTGTGTTTTCTGATTTGTTATTTTTTTTCGGATTTGTTATTTTTTTTTCGGATTTGTTATTTTGTTTACGGATTTGTTTTTGTGTTTTCTGATTTGTTTTTTTTTTTCGGATTTGTTATTTTTTTTTCGGATTTGTTATTTTGTTTACGGATTTGTTTTTGTGTTTTCTGATTTGTTATTTTTTTTTCGGATTTGTTATTTTGTTTACGGATTTGTTTTTGTGTTTTCTGATTTGTTATTTTTTTTTCGGATTTGTTATTTTGTTTACGGATTTGTTTTTGTGTTTTCTGATTTGTTATTTTTTTTTCGGATTTGTTATTTTGTTTACGGATTTGTTTTTGTGTTTTCTGATTTGTTTTTTTTTTTCGGATTTGTTATTTTTTTTTCGGATTTGTTATTTTGTTTACGGATTTGTTTTTGTGTTTTCTGATTTGTTATTTTTTTTTCGGATTTGTTATTTTGTTTACGGATTTGTTTTTGTGTTTTCTGATTTGTTATTTTTTTTTCGGATTTGTTATTTTGTTTACGGATTTGTTTTTGTGTTTTCTGATTTGTTTTTTTTTTTCGGATTTGTTATTTTTTTTTCGGATTTGTTATTTTGTTTACGGATTTGTTTTTGTGTTTTCTGATTTGTTATTTTTTTTTCGGATTTGTTATTTTGTTTACGGATTTCTTTTTGTGTTTTCTGATTTGTTATTTTTTTTTCGGATTTGTTATTTTGTTTACGGATTTGTTTTTGTGTTTTCTGATTTGTTATTTTTTTTTCTGATTTGTTATTTTGTTTACGGATTTGTTTTTGTGTTTTCTGATTTGTTATTTTGTTTACGGATTTGTTTTTGTGTTTTCTGATTTGTTATTTTTTTTTCGGATTTGTTATTTTGTTTACGGATTTGTTTTTGTGTTTTCTGATTTGTTATTTTTTTTTCGGATTTGTTATTTTGTTTACGGATTTGTTTTTGTGTTTTCTGATTTGTTATTTTTTTTCGGATTTGTTATTTTGTTTACGGATTTGTTTTTGTGTTTTCTGATTTGTTATTTTGTTTACGGATTTGTTTTTGTGTTTTCTGATTTGTTATTTTTTTTTCGGATTTGTTATTTTGTTTACGGATTTGTTTTTGTGTTTTCTGATTTGTTATTTTTTTTTCGGATTTGTTATTTTGTTTACGGATTTGTTTTTGTGTTTTCTGATTTGTTTTTTTTTTTCGGATTTGTTATTTTTTTTTCGGATTTGTTATTTTGTTTACGGATTTGTTTTTGTGTTTTCTGATTTGTTATTTTTTTTTCGGATTTGTTATTTTGTTTACGGATTTGTTTTTGTGTTTTCTGATTTGTTATTTTTTTTTCGGATTTGTTATTTTGTTTACGGATTTGTTTTTGTGTTTTCTGATTTGTTATTTTTTTTTCTGATTTGTTATTTTGTTTACGGATTTGTTTTTGTGTTTTCTGATTTGTTATTTTTTTTCGGATTTGTTATTTTGTTTACGGATTTGTTTTTGTGTTTTCTGATTTGTTATTTTGTTTACGGATTTGTTTTTGTGTTTTCTGATTTGTTATTTTTTTTTCGGATTTGTTATTTTGTTTACGGATTTGTTTTTGTGTTTTCTGATTTGTTTTTGTGTTTTCTGATTTGTTTTTTTTTTTTTCAGATTTGTTATTTTGTTTACGGATTTGTTTTTGTGTTTTCTGATTTGTTATTTTTTTTTCGGATTTGTTATTTTGTTTACGGATTTGTTTTTGTGTTTTCTGATTTGTTATTTTTTTTCGGATTTGTTATTTTTTTTTCGGATTTGTTATTTTGTTTACGGATTTGTTTTTGTGTTTTCTGATTTGTTTTTTTTTTTCGGATTTGTTATTTTTTTTTCGGATTTGTTATTTTGTTCACGGATTTGTTTTTGTGTTTTCTGATTTGTTAATTTTTTTTCGGATTTGTTATTTTGTTTACGGATTTGTTTTTGTGTTTTCTGATTTGTTTTTTTTTTTCGGATTTGTTATTTTTTTTTCGGATTTGTTATTTTGTTCACGGATTTGTTTTTGTGTTTTCTGATTTGTTATTTTTTTTTCGGATTTGTTATTTTGTTTACGGATTTGTTTTTGTGTTTTCTGATTTGTTATTTTTTTTTCGGATTTGTTATTTTGTTTATGGATTTGTTTTTGTGTTTTCTGATTTGTTTTTTTTTTTCGGATTTGTTATTTTTTTTTCGGATTTGTTATTTTGTTTACGGATTTGTTTTTGTGTTTTCTGATTTGTTTTTTTTTTTTCGGATTTGTTATTTTGTTTACGGATTTGTTTTTGTGTTTTCTGATTTGTTATTTTTTTTTCGGATTTGTTATTTTGTTTACGGATTTGTTTTTGTGTTTTCTGATTTGTTTTTTTTTTTCGGATTTGTTATTTTTTTTTCGGATTTGTTATTTTGTTTACGGATTTGTTTTTGTGTTTTCTGATTTGTTATTTTTTTTTCGGATTTGTTATTTTGTTTACGGATTTGTTTTTGTGTTTTCTGATTTGTTATTTTTTTTTCGGATTTGTTATTTTGTTTACGGATTTGTTTTTGTGTTTTCTGATTTGTTATTTTTTTTTCTGATTTGTTATTTTGTTTACGGATTTGTTTTTGTGTTTTCTGATTTGTTATTTTGTTTACGGATTTGTTTTTGTGTTTTCTGATTTGTTATTTTTTTTTCGGATTTGTTATTTTGTTTACGGATTTGTTTTTGTGTTTTCTGATTTGTTATTTTTTTTTCGGATTTGTTATTTTGTTTACGGATTTGTTTTTGTGTTTTCTGATTTGTTATTTTTTTTCGGATTTGTTATTTTGTTTACGGATTTGTTTTTGTGTTTTCTGATTTGTTATTTTGTTTACGGATTTGTTTTTGTGTTTTCTGATTTGTTATTTTTTTTTCGGATTTGTTATTTTGTTTACGGATTTGTTTTTGTGTTTTCTGATTTGTTATTTTTTTTTCGGATTTGTTATTTTGTTTACGGATTTGTTTTTGTGTTTTCTGATTTGTTTTTTTTTTTCGGATTTGTTATTTTTTTTTCGGATTTGTTATTTTGTTTACGGATTTGTTTTTGTGTTTTCTGATTTGTTATTTTTTTTTCGGATTTGTTATTTTGTTTACGGATTTGTTTTTGTGTTTTCTGATTTGTTATTTTTTTTTCGGATTTGTTATTTTGTTTACGGATTTGTTTTTGTGTTTTCTGATTTGTTATTTTTTTTTCTGATTTGTTATTTTGTTTACGGATTTGTTTTTGTGTTTTCTGATTTGTTATTTTTTTTCGGATTTGTTATTTTGTTTACGGATTTGTTTTTGTGTTTTCTGATTTGTTATTTTGTTTACGGATTTGTTTTTGTGTTTTCTGATTTGTTATTTTTTTTTCGGATTTGTTATTTTGTTTACGGATTTGTTTTTGTGTTTTCTGATTTGTTTTTGTGTTTTCTGATTTGTTTTTTTTTTTTTCAGATTTGTTATTTTGTTTACGGATTTGTTTTTGTGTTTTCTGATTTGTTATTTTTTTTTCGGATTTGTTATTTTGTTTACGGATTTGTTTTTGTGTTTTCTGATTTGTTATTTTTTTTCGGATTTGTTATTTTTTTTTCGGATTTGTTATTTTGTTTACGGATTTGTTTTTGTGTTTTCTGATTTGTTTTTTTTTTTCGGATTTGTTATTTTTTTTTCGGATTTGTTATTTTGTTCACGGATTTGTTTTTGTGTTTTCTGATTTGTTAATTTTTTTTCGGATTTGTTATTTTGTTTACGGATTTGTTTTTGTGTTTTCTGATTTGTTTTTTTTTTTCGGATTTGTTATTTTTTTTTCGGATTTGTTATTTTGTTCACGGATTTGTTTTTGTGTTTTCTGATTTGTTATTTTTTTTTCGGATTTGTTATTTTGTTTACGGATTTGTTTTTGTGTTTTCTGATTTGTTATTTTTTTTTCGGATTTGTTATTTTGTTTATGGATTTGTTTTTGTGTTTTCTGATTTGTTATTTTTTTTTCTGATTTGTTATTTTGTTTACGGATTTGTTTTTGTGTTTTCTGATTTGTTATTTTGTTTACGGATTTGTTTTTGTGTTTTCTGATTTGTTATTTTTTTTTCGGATTTGTTATTTTGTTTACGGATTTGTTTTTGTGTTTTCTGATTTGTTATTTTTTTTTCGGATTTGTTATTTTGTTTACGGATTTGTTTTTGTGTTTTCTGATTTGTTATTTTTTTTCGGATTTGTTATTTTGTTTACGGATTTGTTTTTGTGTTTTCTGATTTGTTATTTTGTTTACGGATTTGTTTTTGTGTTTTCTGATTTGTTATTTTTTTTTCGGATTTGTTATTTTGTTTACGGATTTGTTTTTGTGTTTTCTGATTTGTTATTTTTTTTTCGGATTTGTTATTTTGTTTACGGATTTGTTTTTGTGTTTTCTGATTTGTTTTTTTTTTTCGGATTTGTTATTTTTTTTTCGGATTTGTTATTTTGTTTACGGATTTGTTTTTGTGTTTTCTGATTTGTTATTTTTTTTTCGGATTTGTTATTTTGTTTACGGATTTGTTTTTGTGTTTTCTGATTTGTTATTTTTTTTTCGGATTTGTTATTTTGTTTACGGATTTGTTTTTGTGTTTTCTGATTTGTTATTTTTTTTTCTGATTTGTTATTTTGTTTACGGATTTGTTTTTGTGTTTTCTGATTTGTTATTTTTTTTCGGATTTGTTATTTTGTTTACGGATTTGTTTTTGTGTTTTCTGATTTGTTATTTTGTTTACGGATTTGTTTTTGTGTTTTCTGATTTGTTATTTTTTTTTCGGATTTGTTATTTTGTTTACGGATTTGTTTTTGTGTTTTCTGATTTGTTATTTTTTTTCGGATTTGTTATTTTGTTTACGGATTTGTTTTTGTGTTTTCTGGTTTGTTATTTTGTTTTCGGATTTGTTATTTTGTTTTGCACTTCTCAGCCACCGTAGTTATGTCAGTGTTTAAACTGTTCATGTTCACTGTTTCATGTTTCATGACACTCTACTGTATAATACACCAATCAAGCGAATACTAAGGAATAAAACACACTGCGTCATTCTGTTACAGGAATATAATATAATCCTCTGACTAAAATTGTATTAAAGGGCAGACTGTAATACGGTTAATGTTTATCCATTTATAGCTACGTTGAGAATCCCCAAGACAAGTTACGTTTTGTTCTCACTCGTGTTATAGCAGCTATAAACATCATTTTCCCACAAGACTGGATTATTTCTCACTTATGAATTAAATCATTTATGTTACTGAGAAATAAAGTACAAAGTGAAATATATTTTTATCGCCTAATTTCTGTAATATTTATTATTATTATTACATGATTTTACATTTACATTTCTGGCATTTGGCAGACGCTCTTATCCAGAGTGACGTACAAAAGTGCTTTAGTTCTCAGTCACTGAATACATTAACACTGGTTCAATAAGACACAAACTTGGGATACCATTAGCCTAAACTGAGTTGTTTTTTAAACGACTTTATTTTTTTTAAACTTTGTAACATAATACATGAACAGGGAAAATAAGAGCTAGTTTAAGTACTTCAGGAAGAGGTAAGTCTTCAGTTGCCGTTTGAAGACGGTCAGAGACTCGGCCGTACGGATACCTAGGGGAAGTTCGTTCCACCACCTCGGTGCCAGAACAGAGAAGAGTCTAGATGTATACCTACCTTTCTCCCTGAGAGATGGTGGGACCAGTCGAGCAGTGCTAGTGGATCTGAGTAAGCGAGGTGCAGTGCGAGAAGTGACGAGAGCTTTGAGGTAAGATGGCGCTGGTCCATTCTTGGCTTTGTAGGCAAGCATTAGTGTTTTGAATCTGATGCGTGCAGCTACCGGAAGCCAGTGGAGGGAACGCAGCAGTGGGGTGGTGTGGAAGAACTTGGGCAGGTTGAAAACAAGTCGTGCAGCTGCATTTTGGATCATTTGCAGTGGGCGAATTTTACTTCAAGCACTTATTTCTTTAAAAAGAAAGATCTCATTAAAATGTTATTTTTATTTTTTTCCATTTCATTTCTGTGGAACGCTTAATGAGAATTCATAAACCTCACGTTAGAAATGAATTGCAATCCCATAAAGATCCTAAGCATCAGACCTTCAGCTTCACATCTCCGGTATCAAGCAAAAGGTCCCTAAGCTTCACTTCACTCATCCTTTGTCTTTCATTTTCACTCAAAAAAAACCCCAACTTCTAACATCAAGCTAAGTTGATTTAGCCTCACACGCAGAATGAATGCTAAACGTGTTTCCAGAACTGAAAACAAGGCTCACGCAACCTGAGCAAGAGTCTAGCTCTCCTACAAACACACTCCATGATTTCCCCAGGTGATGCAGCTCACAGTGACGTTCTTTCGTCTCGTCTCGGCTCGCCTTTTCCTTAGTTGTAAAGCTCTGAATAAACCGGTGATTCTTCACCAGTGTAAAGCGATCGTGACTCCTTTCAGCAGGAACTCAGGGCTCCTAAAGCCAGGCTGAAAATATGGATTGAGGAGATCAGGAGCAGGAGGATGGGGAGCTTTTTCCTCACTGCATTCGGGGTTTTTTTTCAAGTGGTGTTAATGTAGTCTCTCATGCAGCCTCAAGCACTCAGAAATGGATAATAATGAAGTCCGAACCTCATTTGAAGCAATGAGGTGTGTCATAATCATGCAAATAATCAGTTGAATGTGAAATGAACGTTATTTCAAATCTGGCGACGGAAATCTTCCACAGTATGTCTTCAGTCTATGTAAAGTGTAAGATTGAAGGAAGGAAGGAAGTAAGGAAGGAAGGAAGGGAGTGATGGAAAGAAGTGATGGAAGGGAGTGATGGAAGGAAGGAAGGAAGGAAGGAAGGAAGGAAGGAAGGAAGGAAGGAAGGAAGGAAGGAAGGAAGGGAGAGATGGAAGGAAGGAGGGAAGGAAGGAAGGAAGGAAGGAAGGAGGGAAGGATGGAAGGAAGGAAGGAAAGAAGGAAGGGAGTTATGAAAGGAAGGAAGGATGGAAGGAAGGAAGGAAGGAAGGAAGGGAGTTATGAAAGGAAGGGAGAGATGGAAGGAAGGATGAAAGGAAGGAAAGAAGGAAGGAAGGAAGGAAGGAAGGAAGGAAGGAAGGAAGTTATGAAAGGAAGGGAGTGATGAAAGGAAGGGAGTGATGGATAGATGGAAGGAAGTTATGAAAGGAAGGGAGTGATGGATGGATGGAAGGAAGGAAGGCAGGCAGTCAGTCAGTCAGTCACTCACTCACTCACTCACTCACTCACTCACTCACTCACTCACTCACTGGCATTCAGAAATTCTCAGCAGGGTGTGTGGAAGGCTGACTTTAATAATGACATAGCCTCAAACAAAGAAACTGAAGATCGGAGGCTATCACACTTGATTAATGCTATAGATAGTAGAACTAGGGGATTTTTTCTTTTTCTTTTTTTTGTGAGAGTCATCAGCACAAATTCATCCAGTGAACACTCGAGCAGCTTGTTTTAACTGCCTTTGATACAACAGATGTGCTTTTTGTGTTTCTTGTGTTTCTCAGCCTCACACAGTGTCCACAACAGTGTCCACAACATATTCACCACGGTTCTGATACGCACACATTCTCTACATTCCATAACCCTCTTCTAATATTCACATATCTTATAGAAACATAGTTCTTCTAAACGCCATAGACACACCACCTTCACTCACATGATGCCTCTGTTGGTTGAAATATTCCCTTAAAATCTGTTTTTTTCTACAAATCAAGATATTTTTGGTTATGTTTAAAAAACAAACACAACTATAATCATTGTCCAGTCTGTTGCTCTGTTGCTCCTCCCACCAGCATGAGGGGCAGTAGGATTCCTGCCTCCAAGCCTGCCTCAAAATGAGTGCTCTCTGATTGGTGAGACTCTAATTGTGATAAAATCACCTATATTCTGCAGATGTTCTGATTTTAACCCTGATTTAGTATCCTGAGGGCTCATGAGGTAAAAAAAATGATACCAGTTGCTCAATAGAGTGTGGAAACAAATTTGTTTAGCAGCACCTAGACTAGCACTTGATCCAGTACATGCTGTTGAAATTCAGTTCAGCTTTAAACAGATGATCAGGTTCTCTGAGCTTCTGCTTGATTGGAACGAAAACCTGCCCTCAAACTGGTATTTTCTGGATAAGATGAGACGCCCTGTGTGTTAACTGTGGTAGCTCAAGTGGTTAAGGCTCTGGGTTCAAGCCCAAGCACTGACAAGCTGCCACTGTTGGACCCCTGAGCAAGGAGTACTGCATCATGGGTGTATATACAGTGGGGCAAAAAAGTATTTAGTCAGCCACCAATTGTGCAAGTTCTCCCACTTAAAAAGAGGAGAGAGGCCTGTAATTTTCATCATAGGTACACTTCAACTATGAGAGACAGAATGAGAAAAAAAAATCCAGAAAATCACATTGTCTGATTTTTAAAGAATTTATTTGCAAATTATGGTGGAAAATAAGTATTTGGTCACCTACAAAAAAGCAAGATTTCTGGCTCTCACAGACCTGTAACTTCTTCTTTAAGAGGCTCCTCTGTCCTCCACTCGTTACCTGTATTAATGGCACCTGTTTGAACTCCTTATCAGTATAAAAGACACCTGTCCACAACCTCAAACAGTCAGACTCCAAACTCCACTATGGCCAAGACCAAAGAGCTGTCAAAGGACACCAGAAACAAAATTGTAGACCTGCACCAAACTGGGAAGACTGAATCTGCAATAGGTAAGCAGCTTGGTGTGAAGAAATCAACTGTGGGAGCAATTATTAGAAAATGGAAGACATACAAGACCACTGATGATCTCCCTCGATCTGGGGCTCCACACAAGATCTCACCCCCTGGGGTCAAAATGATCACAAGAACGGTGAGCAAACATCCCAGAACCACACGGGGGGACCTAGTGAATGACCTGCAGAGAGCTGGGACCAAAGTAACAAAGGCTACCATCAGTAACACACTACGCCGCCAGGGACTCAAATCCTGCAGTGCCAGACGTGTCCCCCTGCTTAAGCCAGTACATGTCCAGGCCCGTCTGAAGTTTGCTAGAGAGCATTTGGATGATCCAGAAGAGGATTGGGAGAATGTCATATGGTCAGATGAAACCAAAATAGAACTTTTTGGTAAAAACTCAACTTGTCGTGTTTGGAGGAGAAAGAATGCTGAGTTGCATCCAAAGAACACCATACCTACTGTGAAGCATGGGGGTGGAAACATCATGCTTTGGGGCTGTTTTTCTGCAAAGGGACCAGGACGACTGATCCGTGTAAAGGAAAGAATGAATGGGGCCATGTATCGTGAGATTTTGAGTAAAAACCTCATTCCATCAGCAAGGGCATTGAAGATGAAACGTGGCTGGGTCTTTCAGCATGACAATGATCCCAAACACACCGCCCGGGCAATGAAGGAGTGGCTTCGTAAGAAGCATTTCAAGGTCCAGGAGTGGCCTAGCCAGTCTCCAGATCTCAACCCCATAGAAAATCTTTGGAGGGAGTTGAAAATCCGTGTTGCCCAGCGACAGCCCCAAAACATCACTGCTCTAGAGGAGATCTGCATGGAGGAATGGGCCAAACTACCAGCAACAGTGTGTAAAAACCTTGTGGCGACTTACAGAAAACGTTTGACCTCTGTCATTGCCAACAAAGGGTATATAACAGTATTGAGAGTATTGAGATGAACTTTTGTTATTGACCAAATACTTATTTTCCACCATAATTTGCAAATAAATTCTTTAAAAATCAGACAATGTGATTTTCTGGATTTTTTTTTCTCATTCTGTCTCTCATAGTTGAAGTGTACCTATGATGAAAGTTACAGGCCTCTCTCATCTTTTTAAGTGGGAGAACTTGCACAATCGGTGGCTGACTAAATACTTTTTTGCCCCACTGTATATAATATATATATATATATATATATATATATATATATATATGACAAATAAAGGCTACTTACACCTACTTTGCATTTTGCAATTGTGTAAGCAGGAAATTCATTCTGGTTATAACGTGATGTCTGTCTTGATGCACTGTTCACCGATGGAGTGTTTTATCTCCATGGTTTCTAAGTGCTACTATCCACAGCTATCCCTTGTATTTCCAGGCTGTTCTTATGGAGCAATCCTCAGGGTAGCAAATGGCCTCTAAGTGATGAGGCTCTAACCAGACGTAGGTCATTATGGAGGAATCAGGGCAGGTGAGGAGAGCAGAATGTCTTATGTACAGTGGCTGAGAAGTACAAAACACAATAACAAATCCGGAAACAGAATAACAAAAGCTGCCACCACTGGGCCCTTGAGCAAGGGGCACTGCATCGTGGCTGTCCCTGCACTGACCAAAACCCTCCAAGGATGGGATATGCGAAGAAAGAATTTGCAGTAATGTATATCTGACGAATAAAAGCTACTTAACTTACACCTAATTTGGAATGATTATTATTATGACGCAATAACTAGCAATATACTGTATTACTCTAAACCTAGTATTTTTTGCTGTTAAATACATCAGTAAAATAGTTTCATCTTTCCTTTTCTATCCCAGATTTTATTTTTAAATGTTGATTTTTTTTCTTATTCAACGTGACGAAAAAGTGTAACCTGATTTGTTTGTCTTACAGATCGGAGGAGATGAAATGGTGTTGAGAGATGAACAGGAAGGATGAATAGAGCACATCTGTATCAAATTCCATGACAACCTTGAAGTCAGGACCAGGCTGTTTGACTGCAGCCATGGCAACCCGAGCTGCTTTGCGTCGAGGTAATTAGAAAACACTTTCAAGACTTATAATTGAGGTGATGAGTTTCACATTTTCCTTATTAATCCCGTTCAATTTATCTATTTCATCTCATTAAAACTCATAATCAGATAAAATTATGAAAAAAAAAAGTTGGTGTAATGAGTTTTTTTTTTTTTTTTCATCATCTAGGAAGTTCGGACTCTCTTTATTTCTATATTGGATTATTAGATCTGGAATGTTCTTCGCATTATTTGTCATAATAATTAATTTCATTTGTTGTTTTTAGTTTTTCCTATGATACGTTACGATACAATTCCGAATCCAAGTCTCAATCTCATAATGTTTTGTTGGATTTCTTTCTGATTTCTGTCTTTTCCATGCCATGTGGGATATTTTTATCTCCATCAGTTACTCTGATAAAAGCCACATCTGGAGCCATCAGTTAAACGGCTGTGTCCTGCTTGACAAGCACTGGGATTTTTGATGCGTTGTGAAACAGTCGGAACGTGAACGTGGAGTGTTTATTTTGAGGTCAAATTGCACTGACAAATTGATGGACCGTGTCCACTGGGAAGATTGATTTGTTTAGTCTCAGTTTTTTTTTTCTGAGTCACTTTGAGAATTTAGGAGAAAGTTTCTTGGGTGGAAAAAGAACACGAAACAAACTGTGCTTTAAAATCCAGGGTGACTTTCACACTTACATTTCACGTTTTACGGACTTTCACGTTTTTGTCACAACAGTCTAATCGTGATGACCTCAATGTCATGACATCCTGAAAAAAAAATGTAATTAGCTTTCTTGTTCAATAAAAAAGTTCTTCTACTGGTAATGTTGGCCCTGATGCCTGAAAATGTCCAGAAATAATATTTTCTAGACAATTTATGTTTAAGAAGATGGATGGATGGATGGATGGATGGATGGATGGATGGATGGATGGAATGGATGGATGGATGGATGGATGGATGGATGTGTTACAAAATATGGATGGACAGATGGATGCATGGATGCATGGATGGATGGATGGATGGATAGATGGATGGATAGATGGATGTGTTACAGAATATGGATAAATGGATGGATGTGTGGATGCATGGATGGACGGATGGATGGATGGATGGAAGGATGTGTTACAGAATATGGACAGATGGACGGATGGATGCATGGATGGATGGATGGATGTGTTGCAGAATATGGATAAATGTATGGATGGATGGATGGATGTGTGGATGCATGGATGGACGGATGGATGGATGGATGTGTTACAGAATATGGACAGATGGACGGATGGATGCATGGATGGATGGATGGGTGGGTGGATGGATGGGTGGATGGGTGGATGGATGGGTGGATGGATGGGTGGATGGATGGGTGGATGGATGGGTGGATGGATGGGTGGATGGATGGGTGGATGGATGGGTGGATGGATGTGTTGCAGAATATGAATGTATGTATGTATGTATGTATGTTTCCAGTATAGTATTCAGCTGGATTCCAGTCTGTCCAACGCCGTTGTCTGATTACCTGCTAGAACCAGTTCAAAGCCTTAATATAATAAAGTTTCCTGATTTATGATTTACATCGACGTGTGTGTGTGTCTATACACACTGACAGTATATTATCTTAACTCAGATAAACATCTCTTATTTCATATTTTTGAAAAAAATAAACTATAAATAAACAAACACTATCGGTTTATCTGGCTTTGATCCATTTTTTTCGGTGCCATTTGAACTCTGATGAGTAATGAAGTGTTGAAAACGAACCATCATCTACTCCTACGGTTGAAATGATGAGACATCTCGGTGCTAAAGGCCTAAATCAAAGCTCATATGTGAAGATCTGGAGGCTCAGATGAATCGATTTGCATTAGTGCAGCACTTGAGGTCGAATTTATCCTCCTACCTGCCGTTTAGGCAAGTGAGATGAAAGTGAAAGTGGTCTGAACTGACTTTTTGCTTTCAAAATAAAGGCTGAGG
>JAUCMX010000020.1:18072876-18122876 GCA_033459395.1 Hemibagrus guttatus
AGGGATGGAGGGAGGGAGGGGAATGTGATACAGAATATCAGAATCAGAATCAGCAAGAGCTTTATTGCCAAGTATGTTTGCACATACAAGGAATTTTTTTTGTGTCACAATCTCCAGTGCACAGAGACAACAACAACAATACAAATAACAACAACAAAAAATAGGATGAGAAATAAAAATACACATATTTAAATAGGAAAATAAAGTAATTTGTATGTACAGAATAGAATAGAATGAGTTGAGATGTAGGGATGTGGGGGTGGTAACAAATAAATATGAGATTATTGCACTTTTTCTTTTTTTTTTTATTGCCCAATGTTGGGAACAACCAACTGTTCAAAAGGTAGATTGCTTGTGGGAAGAAACTGTTCTTGTGCCTGGCTGTCCTGGTAGTTTCTGCTCTGTAGCGTCGGCCAGATGGCAAAAGGTCAAAAAGGAGATGGCCTGGATGTGAGGGGTCCAGAGTGATTTTCAGAGCCCTTTTCCTCACTCTGGATGTATACAGTTCTTGAAGGGTGGGCAGAGGAGCACCAATAATCCTTTCAGCAGTCCGAACCGTTCTCTGTAGTCTTCTGATGTCTGATTTTGTAGCTGAGCCAAACCAAACAGTTATAGACGTGCACAGAACAGACTCGATGACGGCTGAGTAGAACTGTGTTAGCAGCTCCTGTGGCATGTTGAACTTCCTCAGCTGCCGAAGGAAGTACAATCTTTGTTGGGCCTTTTTGATAATGGAGTCTATGTGAGTGTCCCACTTCAGGTCCTGAGAGATGGTGGTGCCCAGGAACCTGAATGACTCCGCTGTTGTTACAGTGCTGTTCATGATGGTGAGTGGGAGGAGTGCAGGGGTGTTCCTCCTGAAGTCCACTATCATCTCCACTGTTTTGAGCATGTTGAGCTCCGGGTTGTTAAGACTACACCAGACAGCCAGCTGCTCAACCTCTTGTCTGTAAGCAGACTCATCACCGTCCTGGATGAGGCCGATGACTGTAGTGTCGTCCGCGAACTTCAGGAGCTTGACAGATGGATCAGTAGAGGTGCAGTCACTGGTGTAAAAGGAGAAGAGCAGTGGGGAGAAGACGCAACCCTGGGGGGCACCAGTGCTGGTGGTGCGGCTTTATGACGTGAATTTCCCCAGTTTCACTAGCTGATGCCTATCTGTCAGAAAGCTGGTGATCCACTGACAGATAGAGCTAGGGACAGAGAGCTGGGTTAGTTTGGTCTGGAGGAGTGTTGGGATGATGGTGTTGAAGGCCGAACTAAAGTCCACAAACAGGAGCCTCACATAAGTCCCTGATTTGTCCAGATGCTGTAGGATGAAGTGCAGCCCCATGTTGACTGCATCATCCACAGACCTGTTTGGTCTGTAGTCATTAAGTCCTGTTATCTTGGGTTTCTTTGGGAGGGGGATGATGGTGGAACGTTTGAAGCAGGCAGGGACTTCACACAGATGCAGTGATCTATTGAAAATCTGTGAAAAGATGAAGGCCAGCTGGTCAGCACAGGTTTTCAGATATGGATGGATGGATGGATAGATGGATGGATGGAGGGATGGATGTGTTACAGAATATCAATAAATAAATGGATAGATGTATGGATGGACAGATGTATGGATAGATGAATTGTACAGCTGGAAGGTTCACGGAACCGAAACTAATCGTCCCTCATGGATATAAGAAATCAGCAGTCAGTTGAAAGAGCTGCAGGATGACCTGAAAGCAGCAACAGCATCAGTTAATATTAAACTGGAGTGCAATCATTTTTGAAGCATTTAAATTGCTTCTGCTTATGAATATGAACAACGTGTATCCACGGATACAAAGTCGAAACTCAATAATGTAAATTTACAAAAGTGCATAAGCTGATTCCAGATTAACCTGAAATCAATAAAATAATTCATTACAATTAATCAATGTAAATCAATCATCCTCATGTTCCAGTCTACACTTTATTGTTAAAGATCTATACTTAACTACTTAATTGTGATTAGATACACACTTGAATTTAGCGTTTGATGAAGTCTTTAGAATCACAGTGTACTGTAGGTGTTGTAGTAGCTTTTATTAACATTTGGAATTGTGTTGCTAGCGGCTTTAATGTATGTAGTCTCTCTGTGTGTGTGTGTGTGTGTGTGTGTGTGTGTGTGTGTGTAGAGCCTGAGTGCAAATTGATTGTAAGATTGGCTATTTCTTGGATTCATTTCTGGCTAACGGCACACTGAGTGCCTTTGTGGCACTACGTTACAGCTGCTTTTATGACTGCGGGCTGAATTGCACATCTACAATAAAAAAATATGGCTTATTGATTTGAACTTGTGTATGTGTGCGTAGTAACTTTTTGATCTATTTAATTTACAAACCTCCTACTCTGACTGTTAAATATACTACCGCTGCAATTTTTTTTTTGTCTTTTTGCTCTTTTTTTTGATTCAGAGACTGTTTAGTGACTCACACCCTCCTTCCCCCTGACACCTGCTGAGCTGCGTGTCGTCGCTCATGTTGTCCTTCACGTCAGCAGCGGACACCGAGTTGGCAGTAATTGCACAGGGCATCACAGATGGGCATCAGGAGATGCCAGAGTTGATGTGGCCAGTGATGGCAAGATGCTCAGAGGGGCTGACAGAGCAAGAACCGGTGGAAGAGATCCGATTAAGGTTAACAGGCATGCAAGAACTTTTATTTATTTATTTATTTTAAAGATCTCTTACAGTGGTTGCAGCAGAAAAGGCTGCCTGACTGATCGACGACCTGACTAGCATGGATTAAGGGTCATCTGAGGATTTAATCCAAAAATTGCATACATATAGACTTTAGCATTATTTAGAGGTTTGTGTGAGAGTTGCTTAAAAAGGGGAGGGGGTAGGTGGAGTTTTCCTAAAACAGGGTCACATGCAGTTACATACAATTTATTGTCTGTACCGCTTGTCCGATATATTCTCGGGTCATCATTGGGCATCAAAGCAGGATACACCCTGGACAGAGTGCCAACTCATCGCAGGGAACACACACACATTCACACACTACAGACAATTTAGAGATGCCAATCGACCTACAATGCATGTCTTTGTACCTGGGGAGGAAACCGGGGTACCTAGAGGAAACCCCCGAGGCACAGGGAGAACATGCAAACTCCACACACATATGGCGGAGGCGGGAATCAAACCCCCAACCCTGGAGGTGTGAGGCAAACATGCTAACCACCAAGCCACCGTGCCCCTACATGCAATTCAGAAGCCTGTTTTTTTTTTTTTATCTGAACTATATATAGCTGATTTTAATTTAAAAAATATGGATGTAAAAATAATATAAGGAGGTGTGTAACGCAACTCTGAATACAAGGAACTTTTCGCATCTAAATACAGATATAAAGTTTGACTTTAACATTTAGAATGTTGCTAACTCTGTAGTTTGACTCTAATGATGTTGACGTTCTTAAGGTTTAAATTTGTATTGTGAAACGAATTTCCAATAAGAGATAATGTAAATGCAGATAATCCGTTCCAGCCGCCCAAAAATATGACCAATATGACCAATACGAAGTGTATGTAAACGGTATGGTTGCTTACAAAGAACTGACCCAAGCCAAGCATTCCATGTCAAGGGTCCTCAAAGGAAGTCCTGCCACCAAGCTTAGGCTAAAAATAGAACAGATCACCCACGCCTCCGATCTGTCAACAAAAAAACGCCTGAAAAATCAACTAGCTTTTGAACATATGCCGGCAACGTTGGTATCTTGGGTTGACTCTTTCCAAAAAAATCATAAAATTTGTAAATTCTCTTCGGTTGGCTTTGCTTGGTTTTCCACTGATGCAAACACAAGTTTTGAATGGCTCCTGGACATGTGCGAAACTTTCGGAACATTCGGTTCGGTTCAATTCTTAAGGTGAAAATTCGTAAGGGAGGGCATTCATATGCCGAGGTTCCATTATACAATGAATCCACGAAAATGTCCTTTTCTCATTTTCTTGGTTAGTAGCTCATATTCACAGTCATCACTCCCAAGGCCTGATCGTTAAACATCAAATGATTTAAAATGAAGATCCAGCAAAATATATTTCTTGAAAGAGAGAAAAAGAATTTTTCTCAAGTTCCACTTTTTTGCTAAGGTTGCTATGGTGATGGTGAATAACTTCTTAATATCCAATTATCCGCTTGTCGGACGTGACTCGACTTCCATTTTGCATAGAGAAGAATGATTGAGGATTTTGAATAGAGGTAAGCATGCACTTAGAGATATTAGATATTGGATCAAATATTGCTCACTATCAATAAAATGATCCATACATTAGAGCATGTAGCTAAGACGTGATGTGTAGATAATGCGTGACGTGCTTGGCTACAGGTGTGTTAGAATTTGAAGAATTTCGAATGAGAAACAAACCGACTTGCGAGTACCAGGACAGTGGTTTCGCATCACCCAGGTGGCAAACAAAGTTTCCTTAGCGCCACAAAGGTGCCATTTGAGGATTGAATTGGCACTCAGCCAGCTCCCGGCTCGGTTCTCTCGCTCTTCCCATATGGGATGTCAGCTGGGAAACCCGCAGCCCCTCCATTAAAAGTGACCACTGTGGACGGTGATTCATTTCACCCTGCCCAGTTGCCAGTGCGACTCCTGGATTTATTCATTAATATGTAACCGAGGCTCTGTTACGATGTCATTATTCATATCCTCCTCGAATATTTGGACGATTTTCAGTTTCCAGTTGCGTGTGTACACTTCATCACAGCAAACCTTTATTATATTGGTTATGTAACTGATGGATTTCTAACGCACTGTAAATGTTGGGCTCTCTGATGCATGCATAAGGCTTCAGATCCATCACACATACCCTGAGTCTCTCTAATGCATCAGTCCTGCGTATGACTGATGAGCTGCTATAAGAGGAAGAAGGGCTAAAGCGTGCAGCTGCTTGACTGTTGTGTAGCAGAGCATTTTTTGTGGTACCTCAACCAGGTACCTTAGTGTTCTGGGATTTTTATGTCACGGTGGCTGCATGCAGGTAAATTACAGCAGCAGGAGGGAGCTATGGTCTGCTAATGCCGGCAGCCCAGGGGAAGCACAGCACTCGGTTCTTAATTATCTCGCTTTAACCATGCATTTCAGATGGTTCTTTAAGATAGCCGAGCTGACCGAGGTACACTTTGGTGCTAGTCTTTTGGCTCACAGCAGTTCATTTGAGATTGTGTTTCTGTCTGGTTGTGTGTGTGTGTGTGTGTGTGTGTGTGTGTGTGTGTGTGTGTGTGTGTGTGTGTGAAGAATGCCAGGTGGTTTTGGCTGGGACCAAATTGATAAGTCTTACTATGAGCTGATATTGAATAAATCACAGAAGGCCAACGGGGGCCAGCACAGAGCACTTATCACGCGGCTGAGACATGATAAGAGCCGATGGTCGCCTGTGGCCTGATGAAGCCTGTTGTCAGACTCGACGTGTGTCCAGGTTAACATGTCTTTTTCTCAAAATAATCACACTATGGTTTTAAGGGTTTGTTTCTGCCTAATTTAACTCAATAATTAAAAACAGAACGTCTTACTATTTCAATATTTGCAATTCGTTTTATACCAAACATATTTACAAAATTCATAAGGGAAAAAGCACATGGGATAATGTTGCTATAGGCAAATATTCAGCAGCAGAGTGGTGTAATGAATTATTTTTATCACAGCACGTTTGAACGCTCAAATCTGACTGGCCAGAAGAATGTGTAACAGCATTTTTGTATAACAGCACAGAAAGTTCCAGCTGGAACATGAACGAGAGATTAATATTAATGGGCTCACTTTAATATGTTATTGTTTCTATAGTAACATCTCAGACAGAGGGACTTGTACAGCAGATGCTCCACATATGCTCTAATCGATGAGCGTGACTCATTTGAATTTGACAACTTTTTTGATTGATTGTCGGGTTTGAGTCACTTGAGTTCAACTGATGCGTTTGGATCAGGTGGGTTTGAGTAATTTGAATATGATTGACTCACTTGAATTTGACTAAATTGATTGATGTTTGACTCACTTGAGCTTAATTGATTCATGAGTTTGACTCATTCATGATTCATGAGTCAATTAAGCTCAAGTGAGTCAAACATCAATCAATTTAGTCAAATTCAAGTGAATTTGATTCATGGATTTGACTCGTGTGAGTTTGACTCACTTGATGTTGATTTACATGAGTTTGTTTCTTGAGTTTGATTCATGAGATTGACTCAGTTGATATTTATTAACTTGAGTTTGACTGATGATCTTGAGTCACTTGAGTTTGACTCACATGAGTTTGAATCTTGAGATTGATTCATGAGTTTGACTCATTTGAGTTTGACTGATGACCTTGAGTCACATTGTGCTTGACTTGATGTGATGAGTTTGCCTGATGACCTTTACTCACCTGAGTTTAACTGAGTTCACTTGAACTTTTGTTCACTTTCCCTCAAGTTAGCTAATGAATGTTATGCCAGTTACCAGGAAGGTCCTTTGTACTGATGGTGTAATTTATCCCTATGAACATTTCCTTCCTACTTTATAAAGCCATACTGTTTCCTTTTCTTTTATTTCCTTTGCTTGTCATTTTTCACAAGCCTCATCTACAAGATGATTCCAGGAATTCGAGTGCCAAGTTCTCTGACCTTTTGCTCTGGCCAGATGCTCATTAAACCATGTCAAATTATCCAACAGAGCAGAACAATCTCTATCAAGTGCTCTTAATCAGATCGCTTTCCTAGTGAAATATGATTTGCGTTGATTTCAAAATTAGCTGCTGCCATTGTATTTGCTGGCCCCTCACTGTGTGTGGACTGGGGAACCGCTGGTCCGTGCAATTGTCTGAGGAGTTAGACCTCTCCACTTCATTTATGGCTAAACAAGTGCTCACTCACAGCCAGCTGTTCTCACCCCTTTTTTTTGGGAGAATGGCATTGGCTTTTTGATGAATGTGATGAACAGCCATGCATGAGAATGAGCACAGCATGCAAATGTACCGTGCACGGCAAATGTGTGAGGGGATCTTACATGAGTGAGATATTTGAAAACAACGTGAACGGACTTTCTGAACATTTACATATGATGAACTAATCAGTCTAAATAGCCATAAGGTCAAGATTTACACTTTTTAGTGATGATGCCTTATATTCCCTTAGATTTCTTTAACAATTCTATCTTTCTGAGAGCTAGAGTATTGTCTGGCTTGTGTGAGTGCTATCAGTTGAAAGCCCTGAACAACATTCTCTTAATATAAATCCAAGCCTACAAGTACTAACTTGTGACTGGCAAGAGAGCTGCAATGATTAGTCTACTAATAGGATAATAGACCAACTGTTGTATAATTACACTTGACTTGGCCCATTTAATTCACCCAGTTGGTAAAGCCTTCAAATGAGGCTCAATGCTTTACACCCTTGGACTGACTGCATATATGGTGCTTTATCACATTAAAAAAATCCCTGGGTGCCTTTTAGATGAAAAGAAAAAAAGAACAGGGGGGATCAGTTTGGATTTTTCTACCATTAAACTTCCTGCCAGTTTTTTTTCCAGCACCTTAAATCAGATCAATAAAGAAAGGAAGTATCTGAGCCAGGCTTTTTAGTCTCCCGTCAAACAAAAGCCCAAATTCTGTCAAACAGGCCACTGGATAGAGCATTGTAACATTTTCCATGCATTAGCCCATCCAATTAATTATATAGCGTATCGGTCCAGGCAGATGTGTTAGCCAGGAAAATGCCATACCGTGCAGTGCAGTTTGCACCTGTGGTCTAATTGAAAAATGTATCTGAACAGACTGAAGCCTCCCAGGGCCTAACTGTGATTGTTCTGCTATTCTGATTAAACCATTGGAAGAGATGTGTCTGAGGGAGTGTAATAAAAGAGGATTATAGAATGTCTCTGGGGTGGTACACCAGAATACTGTTATAATTACTGCTGATACTACTACTGTACTACTACTACAAATACTACTACAATTATCACCACCACCAGTGCTACTACTATTACTTCTACTACTATGATAACCACCACTGATACTACTATTACCACCACCACCACCACTGATACTACTACTGCTATTAACACCACCACCCCCACCACCAATACTACTATTACCACCACCACAGCCACTGGTACTACTACTAGTACTGCTACTACTACTATCACCAGTACCATCACCACCACTGATACTACTGTTACCACCACCACCACTACAGGTACTATTACTACTGTTACCACCCCCATCACTAATACTACTACTGCTATTACAACCACTAAAAGTACTATTACTACTACTACTACTACTACTACTACTACTGTTACCACCACCACCACTGATACTACCATTACCACCCCCACAGCCACTGGTACTACTACTAATACTACTATTACTACTATTACCAGTACCATCACCACCACTGATACTACTATTACCACCACCACCACTACAGGTACTATTACTAGTACTGCTACTATTACTATTACCAGTACCATCACCACCACTGATACTACTGTTACCACCACCACCACTACAGTTACTATTACTACTGTTACCACCCCCATCACTAATACTACTACTGCTATTACAACCACTAAAAGTACTACTACTACTACTACTACTACTACTACTACTGTTACCACCACCACCACTACAGTTACTATTACTACTGTTACCACCCCCATCACTAATACTACTACTGCTATTACAACCACTAAAAGTACTACTACTACTACTACTACTACTACTACTACTACTGTTACCACCACCACCACTACAGTTACTATTACTACTGTTACCACCCCCATCACTAATACTACTACTGCTATTATAACCACTAAAAGTACTACTACTACTACTACTACTACTACTACTACTACTACTGTTACCACCACCACCACTGATACTACCATTACCACCCCCACAGCCACTGGTACTACTACTAATACTACTATTACTACTATTACCAGTACCATCACCACCACTGATACTACTATTACCACCACCACCACTACAGGTACTATTACTACTGTTACCACCCCCATCACTAATACTACTACTGCTATTACTACCACTACTGGTACTACTACTATTACTGCTGTTACCACCACCACCACTGCAGGTATTATTACTACTGTTACCACCACCACCACTGATACTACCACTGCTATTACAACCACTAAAAGTACTACTACTACTACTACTACTACTACTACTACTACTACTACTACTACTACTGTTGCCACCACCACCAATGATACTACCATTACCACCCCCACAGCCACTGGTACTACTACTAATACTGCTACTACTGCTATTACCACCACCACCACCACTGATACTACTATTACCACCACCACAACTACAAGTACTACTGCTATTACCAAAACCACCACTGATACTACTACTGCTATTACCAAAACCACCACTGATACTACTACTGCTATTACCAAAACCACCACTGATACTACTACTGCTATTACCAAAACCACCACTGATACTACTACTGCTATTACCAAAACCACCACTGATACTACTGCTGCTATTACCAAAACCACCACTAATACTACTACTGATATTACCACCACCACTATTGGTACCACTACTACTGTTACCACAACCACCACTACTGGTACTACTACTACTTTTACTAATACCACCACTAATACTACTACTACTACAACCACTGCCAAAACCAATGCTACTACTATTACCACCACCAACACTACGGATACTACTACTACTGTTACTACCACCATCACCACTGATACTTCTACTGCTATTACCACCATCACCACTACCAACACTACTGGTACTGCAACTACTGGTACCACCACCACCACTGATACTACTACTGCCATTACCACCACCACCACCATGCCCACTATTGGTACTCCTAGTACTACCACCACCACCATCACTGCTGGGAACACTTCTACTACCACTGACAGTACTGACAACACTACTACTACCACAAGTAATCCCTTTATCACTATAATAACTGCTGATGATACAATATACAATAATATATTATATAAAATAGAATAGTAATATAGTACAATATATTTTAATATAAAAATAATATAAACTTACTATGGTGTTCAACATTTTATCCAAGCTTAATCAGAACAAAAACACTCTAATCACTAATACTACTCATTATTATCATGATACTAATTATAATAACTTTATATTTAAACTAATTATAATAACTTTATATTTAAAATGCCATGAAATTATTAAATGATACATAAAAAAGACGAAAGGCAAGACAAAAAAGAGGTCTTTTTCATATTAATTCCTATAACTGAATCTGAGTCTCAGTAAAATTTTATGAAACATGAACATATTGAAATTTTTAAGCTGTTATAAGGCTAGTAAGCGAGTGTGTCATGAATATTTAAGGAAGTTCAATTTTATTTTGGCTGAAACTAAATAATCATCCCTCAATTTTATGTTTCTCTTTTAGAATATTGAGTCGGTCTGCACCAGACAAGTCTCGATTTCGAATCGAATACATCGGGTGTTGAAAAATGCACTAGGCCGCTGGGAGCTTAAACAACATTTCAAAGCCAGTTTTTATACTCAGGAGTATTACAAATCTACACAATAATTCACAGTTGAGCAAACAACAGTATACTGTTGAGATTGGTATAACCATAGAGTGGACACTAGAGACGATTTAAACACTAGTGGTGGCAATTTATCACTGGATGTATTACTGCTCTGAATGTATAAAACATTTCACCCATGAAAAAAGATAGCAGTTGAGCAGATAGATATAAATGAGATGGAAATCTGGGGTGGAGTGGAGACTGAAGGATTGCACCAATCTGCTGTCTGTTTAGGTCAGTTTTGAAACTAGGGATTTACACTATGGTCATGATTATAAAGCTTGATCAGTCTGGATGAGAAAAGAAGGACCCTCAGTTTCAAGATCTCGTTATCTCCCTGGAGAACCCCCCCCACACACACACACACACAGCGTTTGCAATTGGGTATCGAATGATTTGATGAGGAATCTCTACATGGTGACCACTTGTTTAGTGTCTTGTCATCTCCAGATTGGACTACAGTGAGTAGCCCCTGGCAGATCTTCCCTCGTGCACCAATGGAACCCTGCAAATGAGCCAGACTGCAGCTGTTTTCAATCTCCCCTCAATCTCACCACATTTCTCAATTCCCACCACTGGTGTCTTGTAGCCTCCAGCATCAGATTTAAAATGCTGATGCTAGTCTATAAAAGGGAAAAAAGGGTGCAGTGAACACCAAGATCAAACCTTGCTTCTGACTGGGCTTTTAGGTGGCATAAGTGAAAAATGTATGAATTCTGATGATGCATAGCCATTCAGGGCTGGGTCCTGGAAAAAAATGGCCATGGTCTCTGGATGGGAGGGATGTTCTAATGGCACTTTTGACTGTCAACCATGTCAATCATGTATGCAGAAAGTAGCATGAACAGCAGATTGAAAAGCTATACTGGCTTTAACCTCACTGGTTGGTAGTGCTTGAACTATCTAGAGGGAAGGAATTGGCAAATTACCAACATGAGAGAAAATTCAGTTAAAGGAAACTGTCTTCTGATGGTTTTCTATTCAAGCCAGAAGCACAGCTCGATTTAACCCATCATCACTTAAAACACAAAGCAAGACTCTCTGTACATTCAAGACTCTCTGTACAGGAAGGAAAGTGGATGTCTTAACATCAGAGGCACAGACTGTACTCAGCTTGATCTAACTTGTTTCCAGTTTAATGGTACTATTAGATAGTATTCTAACCTATTTGTACAAACACTCTGTAAATTATAAGGCACTAGATAAGAGCATCTGCTAAATCTTGTAGTGATAAATGAGATTCTTTTAGTTCAAATCTGGTCTACATCACAATGGAAAAAGCCTTAAATGCATCTTTACAACCGAATAATCGAGATTTGTCTAAGAAAACAAAAACACTCCCTCTAGGATTTCACCAGTTTTCGATGACGGCAAATGACGCAAAATTAAGCAGACTCTGAGATATTTAGATGAGCTTGCAATTCCTCTAAATGATGTGTGAGATCATTACACCATAAATTCAGCCAAAGCCGTCTTCGATTTATTTGCGTCCATGAGTCCAGCTATCATAGAATTTAATTAATTTTTTTGCTTAAATTCATTGCTGTAGTTTCCCTGAGCCTCACATAAGCATTTCATTGTACAAACTGTCACTGACATCTGTACATATGACAAATTTGAAATTTGGAAGGAAAAAACATAAGAATCCTGTGCTTGCAATTATGTCAGTTCAAGTTGCATTTGTCACGTTTTCGGTGTCCATGGCATGAAGGAAACAGACCCAGCGTGGAGATAGACAAAAGACAGGGGTTTATTTAACGTAAAACAAACAAACACGAACACGAGACTGACACCACACGTAGACGCTACACAAAGACGACGACCAGCCCCGAACCCTGGCAAAAGGCCAGTATAAATACAAAGACTAATCACAAGCAACATTAGGAACAGGTGTACAGCAATCAGGAAACAATAGGACTAGGCGGGGCTAAAGCAAGACACATGACATAGAAGTAAACATAAACACAGGCATGATACAACCCCCTGGCGGAAAACCCCCCCTAGTGGCCCAACACAGGGCCTCCACCCGTAACAGCATTTTTGATAGATACTGACCACTGCAGACCGGGAACACTCCATAAGAGCTGCGGTTTTGGAGATGTTCTGATCCGGTCATCTAGCCATCACAATTTGGCCCTGTCCTTACACTTGCCCACTTTTCCTGCTTCTAACACATGAACTTTGAGGACAAAATGTTCACTTACTGCCTAATATATCCCACCCACTAACAGGTGCCATGATGATGAGATCATCAGTGTTATTCACGTCACCTCTCACTGCTCACAATATATACTTTAACTGAATATTTATATTTATTTTGAATTCTTATACTTTATTTTACTTGCATTTTACTCTAGATTGTACTGTGAACAACTGCAACTTAACAATTTCCCTGAGGGGATCAATAAAGAATTCTGATTCTGATTTCTAACAAAAAGTCACACAATAAAAAAAGGAATAAAGTAATTAGAAAAACAATTGAAACTAGAAAGTAAAAGAAGACTTCCAAGACATCCAACAGACGTCTGGCAAAAAGCAGGGTCACAACAGGCAAAGGTCAATCAGGTGTTTGACCTTTGTAGGACCCAGTCTGGTCAGGTCAATCCTGGGGTGACTGTTAAAAGGCCAGTGCCTCATAAAAGTTATGTTTTGGTGTATAAAAGAATAATTGTGATCGATTTTGGTATGCGTGAGATTTGAGACAACGAGTCGCTTATTCAATATTCCAGTAGCATCTCCGGCATTGACAGTAAATATAATAATGGCATTACTTACAGATTTCTTTTGGAACAACGTGCACACAAAGAGTTTCTTACAATTGAGGACAAACGGTAAACAGAAAAAACTGAATGGAAGCTGAAACACAGCACAAAGAGAAGCAGGCTAAAAGGAAAAATGGCGCGCGTATACAACGACGACCTCTACGCCAGCGAAATACGGTCACTATTCTGGAATCTATCAATAAAAAACTAGCCCTACTCAGAACATATGCCAAGGGCTAAAAGATTAAAGACTTCGGATCCCTTTAGATCTTTCTCTTCCAGTCTGCACACCTCAGGCAAGAATCAGAAGAAGCCCACATATTTCTGAGACGTGTCACCCGACCTAAAATAACCATCTATTCCCAAGTCATTTCTTCAGATAATATAGTAAGGGCTGTTCATCATGTGTCTAACAAACAAATCAGCCGGACCTGACGGATAACCGGCGGAGTTCTAGGAACGATTTTTATGTTTCTTGTTTCAAAATGCCACAAACTACAAATATTATCCTGATTGCACTCAATTTGAAGTGCAGTAAATATTCCACCATTCCATAAATGTCATCCTGTGTCTTATAAAATATAAATATAAAGGTTATAAGCTAGGTGCCATCATTTAAGCTAGACTCTAGTAGTAATCTCTACACAGATCAAACTAGTTTCCAATAAATCCCCATGTAATATCATGGTTTAAGGTAGCATTCATAGATGCCGAGAAGATTCCGGTTTCGGTTGATTGATCGGGTTGAGTGGACCGTTCCCTTCTCCTGTCTTAGTCATGTTAGATTTGGACCATGTTTCATGACAAGGATAGAAATACGCTCTTTCCAGAAGACTTCATTCATGGCCTGTGTCCTTTTTTTATGCAAAAGGGCTCCTGAAGACAAAGAATGTTTGCCTTTGCATCATCCAAGAAATACCTGCGGTTTCTGCATACAAATCGGGGCTTTGTTTTCGGATTTGTTAATTAAACCCCAAAATTCAGACACCTGCCTGCCGATGTTCGAACAGCGCGTAGTAGGCGTCTGGATTTCCAACAGGGGGATTCAATCAGACTCGCAATCAATATTAACTTGCCCTGAAACATCTCGCAATCAGAGGCAATTTAGGCTAATGCCAGCTTTAATATCTGTACATAAAATGAATATTACAATATTACAGCTGCTTCAGTTAGCTTTAACCCTTCTGGCTCTTCGCTTATGTCGGATATAACGTTCATGACTGACATGCGGTACACACTGAAACACTGAAAAAGAAAGGAAGCAAGGACTGCTGGGTCGATCAGGGGAGAGGAAGTGTGTGTGAAAGAAAAGCAGCCTGCTGGAGAGAGATAAAAAATGTTTATGATTTTTGAGAAAAGGACCATGAAGGTCTGCATGCATGCTGTGTCCTTGAGCCAAGTGTTTAATCTGAACCTGTTTCAGGCAAATAGCAAGCACTAAAAATCAAGGATTTTTAAATTTTTTTTAGCAATCCAATTTCTAAGACAATTCCAACTGATTTGATTTCTAAAGAAAAATGAAATAGAAATGTGTCAAATATGCAAATATATGCAAAAGGAATCTTGTACCTTATAACTGACCACCACAGCAACAAATATGCTGCGATTCAATCAATTTGCAGCATTAATTTTATTCATTCAATCTATTTGCATGACTTACATAAAACCTACCTTTTTATACAGTTCATCTCCAAAAATATATACACCAATCAGACATAAGATTATGACCACCTGCCTAATATTGTGTCGGTCCCCCTTTTGCTGCCAAAACAGCCCTGACCCGTCATGTACTGTGTATTCTGACACCTTTCTATTAGAACCAGCATTAACTTCTTCAGAAATCTGAGCAAATCGTCTGTTAGATTGGACCACACAGGCCAGCCTTCACTCCCCATGTGCATCAATGAGCCTTGGCTGTCCATGACCCTGTCGCCGGTTCACCACTGTTCCTTCCATGGACCACTTTTGATAGATATTGACCACTGCAGACAGTGAAACATGCCACAAGAGCTGCAGTTTTGGAGATGCTCTGATCCAGTGGTCTAGCCATCACAATTTGGCCCTTCATGAAACTCGCTCAAATCCTTACGCTTGTCCATTTTTCCTGCTTCTAACACATCAACTTTGAGGACAAAATGTTCACTTGCTGCCTAATATATCCCACCCACTAACAGGTGCCATGATGAGATAATTAGTCTTATTCAATTCACCTGGCACTGTTCAGAATGCTATGCCTGATCGGTGTATATGCCAACAGTAGATTAGCACTATAAAAAGTACAAAACTGTAAGTGAATTATTAACTTTATTATTAACAGTACTTATACACCTAGATGATGTGAGAAAAGTGTAGTAAATCTGCCCAAATTTATTCTTCCTTCAAATAAATCTCCACTGAGCCAAGCTTGGAGTGATTTATTACCAAATTAAAACTCGACCATTCCTCAGTTTTCATACCTTTTGCATCTGACAAGCACCTCTAAGGTCGGTATTTGTGGTTAAAAAGTCAGATCTAGGAATTTTCCAGGCATTATGTTGGCAGTATGTGGAGAGACCGATGATGCGGTAATGCGACATAAACATCAGAACATTAACATTAATGACAGAATTAGTGTAATTATGAAAATGGGTAAAAACTTTAATATCAGGAGAAAAACTTTTTTGACGCCTCTGAAATGTCTGACAAAGAGGAGGAAGTGCATTATAGCGTCCAACAAATAAGACAACTAAATGTTCTAAGATTGAAATAGTTCTTTAAAAAAATAAAAAAATCTGTCAATCTGCTCTACCGCTATAGCCTGATGGAAAGCTGAGAATTTTTTGACAGAAAGCTTCGTTTGCAGTGTGCAGCTTTCAGTGCTGACGGAAGCAGAACTTTTCATCACTGCCTCATTGAAAAACATTGAATTCCTACTTTGCCATCAACCAAGCCTAAAAGGGGAGTGTATCATTACTAAAATGGGTAACGGGGCCATTTAAATAAAATGATCTTAATAGAGGAGTTTTTGTTGTTTTATATATATATATATATATATATGTATATATAAAGTTCGATTATGGAGCTATTCTGGCTGCTGAAATATGAATAGAGCTTATAATCATAATTTAACATTAATATGTATCTTCTGTATGGAAGAATTAATTGTATTGCTTTGACATCTTTTACAAAAAGACACAAAATGTGTTTCTTTTGGTAACCGTATATCATTCAGCATGCAGTGGCTGTTATTTGTGCATTTTTCCCCCCCAAACTCAAATACCTCTGTACTGGCAGAACCTGCTTTTTTCTTAAAAGTATGATGCGTTTAGGGCCCAAGGGCTTAGCATGAATACAAAACACTCTGACCACAGTAGACAGTTGAGCCCCAGAGGGGTTTTTATGCATCTTCTCAGACTGAGTCATTGTGACTGCTTGAGGTGCTGCTTGTGTTCTTAGGCAGGAGTGTAGCGCACGGCCAGTCGGTGGCTCAGCAGTCAGCTACAGGATAATCTTCCTAGGTGGAACTGTGACGGGAATGCATGGGGATTTTTATACCATTTTTAGTCCCTGTCATAAAAAGTTACACAGAAGACAGGGCAGCATTTATCATGTACTTTCTAGAAGATACATGAAGCTAGCCAACATGTTATTCAAACAGCTGCTCATGTAATGTCACAGGTAGCTCAGGAGATGTGCTAACTCTCTATTATATGAGCTGATCGATCTCTAATATAGGCTACAGATTTACACAGAGAGAGTCCTTAGAACCCAGAATGCAAGGGCAATGATATTCTCTTGGGCTTCCAACTACTAATAGATATGGAAGCTTCCAATCTACCACTGATAGCTTCATAGATTTTATTGGCAGCCCCAAGTGCATAGACTTTAAATAGTGCATTTCAATACATTTACATTTGGCAGACACCCTTATCCAGAGCAACTTACATTTTTATCTCATTTTATACAACTGAGCAATTGGAGGTTAAGGGTGTTGCTCAAGGTCCCATCATTGGCAGACTGGTGGACCTGGGATTTGAGCTCACAACCTTCCAACACCTTAACCTCTAAGCTACATGACACACTGTCTGGTCCTCTGATGTTCTTCTGTTCACTTTCATTCTCCTCTATTCTTTCTGGGCTTTTGGCTGTCAGGGTTCTTATTGTCGCCACTACTTGGTGAGGATCATGTGTTGTTTGAAAGCTATATCCGGTCTTGTATTAAATAAAATTAAATAAATGTAACTAGATCTTTCTAGCTTTACCACCTATCTGTTCCTCACTACCTATCTCCCCAAACCAATTTCCGATGCATTCGTCTGCAGGACAAAGGCCCAGGTTGATGACAACTTGGATCTCAGATCAGGGAATCCATTTCATTTTTTGTCATCTTAAATCAAACCCAGGACGATGAAATGCTGACATCAGGTCATGTGCAATAAACAGAGGTTCAAGACAAAAATATAGGAATGAACCTCTGATAATATCTCATCAGTTATAGAAGAGCACGTTCATGGAATGTTGGAAGTTCTTCATGGTCATGATCTTCTTCACCAATCACAGGACAGTAATGATAGATAATATAGAGCAGCTTCTATACTACAGTGAGTTACTATATTGGTCTGGTGGTCTGTTTAACCCAGCACAGTGCTTCCTGGACCTTTTAATGCAGCCGTGATCTCTGAATGTGGCCACCAAAATCAATCAGTCTCTTTGAAATCATAAGCATTGCCAGATTTATGTCTGGGTACAGAAATAGTCTTGGTTCAAACTTTTGGTTTAAGTGGAACATACCAATATTTTTGGCTTATACAAGCTAAATATGAACAGAGACATTCGGTCACACCAGACACTACTAAACCCTAAGGGCTTAATGTGAACGAAAACAATTTGACCACAGGACACATGTTGAGCCCTGCAGTGGTTGTTAAGGGTGAGAAGGTAAAGGAAAAGGCAGGAAGTGTAGATTGTGTGTATCGTTGTGTTGTACGGTTGCCATGCTAGAGGTGCTTCCTGTACTCTCTTGCAGGAGCAAAAATGGCAGCTCAGTAATGAGCTGGGGCACAGCCTTTATCAGCAGAAACTGTAAAAGAGATATGCTTTTGCACATAATAGTATGAACAAGCGGTGTATTAAGCCTCTCAGTCTCCTTCTCTGGCAGCCAGTTTGTTTATTTTCATCTGGATTAATTCCATTCCTGCATGATAATGTTTTTGTAATGTCACAGTCCTTGGCATTAAACCATATTGATGTCATAACTGTCAGCTTCAGAAACTGATGCTATTAAATGTGGAAAAACACAGATGCTGTTAAAATCCTACAGGGTGATGTAAACAAGGTGACACCATTCCACCAGCAGCTAGCCTTAGGGATGGCAGGAATGGGTCACTTTGTCCAGCCATATCAGCTGCAAGTGTATCACAAGCTCAGTGGTCATATACTCAAGACCAGTACTCTAGACCAAGTTCAAAGCATCAGCCTTTTTAAATGAGGCATACCTTTCCCAGGCAACCGGTGGCTTGTAACCATGAAACTGAAGATAGTAATAGACCAGATGGCACCCATGTGCGAGAGGTGTGCATTCTGCCTTACTCCAGCTGTGTAGAACAAGTACAGAGCAGTGTTTCAATAAGCTAGGCATCTCAGATGGGTGGATCCTGCGATTGGATTCTGGGATTTGATGCAAAGACTTCCGTCCACACCTAGGTCATCCTAGTACGATGTGACTCGGAAGAAAAGGCAGTTTGTGAAACAGCAGATAGCAGAACTGGAGCACTGGCAGTCAGTGAAAAGAAGGAGCAGTGTCTGAGAGAGCAGGCAAGAAAAGGCAGCCAAGCAGAAGAGCAGAAAGTTTGCATCAAGGCAGATTGCTGCATAAAATTCTTTTTTTCATGGTGGCGGCTAGTGGCTAAGAAACAGATGGTGGCATAAGTAGAGACTGTGTCCAGCAAAAGGGGACAGATCAATGCTGTCCAATAGATGACACTCATTCAGCTGTTCACATTCTGAAATTATTTTGTAGCAAATATTAGATGTCCCCTTATAGCCTGGGCAGCCTTTCACAACCTGCTAATGCTTACATAGTATACTTCAATGATCAACCAGTTCACATCAATAATTTTGACAATACCTTGAGGACGTCTTGAGGAACAGTGTACCAATTCGTCACTGAACCAAGCACTGCAACATTCCTGGCTATAGTATAAAATAAGGAAGCAACAGACCATGCTAAGATCTAAGTCCAGTTCCAAGTGACTGTGCACTAGGTATACAGTTTCTGGGGATTAGACTTATATTGGGCTTTACTTACTACCACTTCAAAATCCCTCCATAGCTTAAAAAGTCGATTGAAATTTGTCCATGATAATAATAATAAAAAAGCCTGATAGAAAAAAAACAGAACACAACCCCTTAGTGTGGTTTCTTGGCAGTTTCTTTCTTTACACACAAACTCATGTGGAGTCTTTTTTCTTGCACAGCTACTCCTTAGCATGGTTGACTGAGCTGCAACTTTATTTCTGCATAAGGAGCTGTACCTAAATTCCAATAAAAATTCCCATTAAATGAAGGTCGTATTAGTTATTTATGGTTATAAGATATTTGAGATGAAGTATTAGATTGATGTCATGTACACAAGACAATTAGCTTAGATTAGCTTAGCGCCATATTGAACATTAACTCTTACCTATTTACTGATGAAGTAGAAAGATAGCATTTGTTATTTCTCAGCCAGCACCTGCTAAATGACAAACTATTTATGGAAGGAATCTGGTCACTACAGTACATTCTCTTGTAGTCCAGCAGAAGGAGATTTTGTTGCTTGATATAAACTGATTGCATACATCTGTGACTCATTATTTATGGTGTAATAAAACCTAGAATTTGAGGCTAACTTTGTTGTACAGTTGCCTTTTTATAGCATATTTGGAGGTACACAGCAATATTTATGAACTGATCCAGTTCATATCAACTGTGTGTTTATTACATGGTGTTAGAGAATGGCTGAATTGCTAGAAAAGTGGACAGAAAAAAAGGGGTCCATGGTGCTTTTCTTCAAAACCTCCATTATGTCCGGCTTTTTCTCCCCTCAGCAATGTGAAAATGAAGCTGAAAATAAGCCTGTCACTTAGGCAGTTACAAAAAGGTTTTGCTGCCTATCAACCACACACCAGCCACTTAATGCGCTGTAACTGTTTGTTCACAATCTGTCTATGGTTATGATACTGACCTCTCTGTATGACAATATAACACACATTTATACAGATACATATACTTTATAATCTACAATTTCTGCTGATCAGGCATAACACTCTGAGCAGTGACGGGTGAAGTGAATAAGACTGATGATCTCTTCATCATGGCACCTGTTAGTGGGTGGGATATATTAGGCAGCAAGTGAGCATTTTGTCCTCAAAATTGATGTGTTAGAAGCAGGAAAAATGGGCAAGTGTAAGGATTTGAGAGAGTTTGACAGGACTAAATTGTGATGGCTAGACCACTGGATCAGAGCATCTCCAAAACTGCAGCTAAAGTTAATGCTGGTTCTGATAGAAAAGTGTCAGACTACACAGTGCATAACGGGTCAGGGCTGTTTTGGCAGTAAAAGGGGGACCAACACAATATTAGGCAGGTGGTCATAATGTTATGCCTGATTGGTGTATATTATATATTATAAAGCTGAATTTCCAGAATGTTTTCACTTTTATTGAAAGCCTAATGCACTCACTACAGCCCAGTACCAAGTGATCCATGATCCTGAAGTCCAGGACCATGGGTTTGACGTCTATACCAATTTTTGTATTATTATTATTATTATTATTATTATTTATATGTATCTGATTTTGGATGCTTGCCTGAATCTCTCCACTGTTTTTTAAAGTATTCAGATAAAGATTTTCTTTACTCATTACCTCCTGCATGATCTCTAAAGGTGGTCCTAATGGTTTACAAACTGGTAACCTGATTTTGATTCCTAATCTGGTTATTACCTCATAACAACTAGACTGAGCCACATATAGTCCCCACTCATTGTGAATACAATTGTGCTATTGACCTGCTTCCTGTCACTCCAGGGAATTTTTTTCAGACAGGGAGCTATTTATGTGGATAAATACTTCAACGAAGCTAACAGAGGTAATATGGATTCACCAATATGGACTCTCCAAGAAGGAAATGAATGAGTGGAATACACCCAAACTATGAACACATGGTAGTGCTTTTAGGATTAACTAACGCCCCAGCAGCATTCTGAGCCCAGTGCTATTAAACGCTGTTAAATTTACTAACTGTTAAATGAGGTACCTACCGATAATAGGCAGGATAAGGACCAAACAATCCAACTGTATAACATTCACTGCTTTTTCATTAAAGTTGGCAAAACTAGGATAATACTACAAAACAAAACAGAAAACAGGTTCCATGTAGAAGCATAAAGGGTTCTATTTGAAACTATAGGTTCTATATAGAAACCTTTTTCAGCCTTTGGTCACAAGTAGCTTGTGAAAGGTTTCTATATAGAACCTCTTATGGGTTCATTTATTCTTTAGTTATTGAGTAATTTATTGCCCTAATAATATCAATAATAATCAGGCAAAAAAATGTAATGCAAAATTCTGAATGCAAAAATTACTTTACAGTATAATGTAACCAAGCAAGCCTCCTAGTGGTCCAGCAGCAGGATTCTGTGCTCTCATTGCCGCAGCCGGGGTCCAATTCCCGGGTAGGGTGCTAACCCAGCCACTAACTCTCAGTGCCGGGGCCAAGCCTGGATTAAATGGGAGGGTTGTGTCAGGAAGGGCATCCGGCATAAAAAACTTCTGCCAAATTAAAACAAGTGGACCAAATGATCCGCTGTGGTGACCCCAAACAGGGAGCAGCTGAAAGAACAACAACAACAACATAATGCAACCAAGCAACATAAAAGACAATTGCAATATATAGCAGAATATATATATATAATATAATATAATATATATATATATATATATATATATATATATATATATATATATATATATATATATATATATATATATATATAATGTAAATAAATGCCGAAAGCCAAGCTTAGCCCAAATAACTGTTTCAACCCAGAGGGTTCTTTGTAGCCACTATCGAACCATGTTAGCATAAAGGGTTCTTTGGAGTTAAGTCAAGAGCCCTAGGGTTTTATATCAGACTCCATTAAACCTTTTTTATGAATGTACTGTATCTAGTTTTCTTTTACATGTATTTCAGCTAGAAGTAAATGTTGCACTATTTCTAGTTATTAGCTGTTTTTTTTATCAGTTATTTTCATCCAGATTCTCTGTGGCAGAGAGATGGATAAAACTATGGACTAATGCCTCATGAACTAATCCACCAATTGAGCCACCAATCAAGTGCATGTCTTCTCAGTATTTTGGTTAGCTTTTATGCATCTTTTATGAACCAGTAATTATCCAATTAGCTATCAGGCTGCTAGCTATAGAGGCTAAATGTTCCTTCTCATAAATAGTAAAAGTTATGACAGTGCCATTTCTATGAAATTTCCTGTTTGATGTAACCTGAATTAAATCTGTCAAATATGACATGCTCATTGTAATTCTGAATAGCTCTGACTTGATTGAAAAAAAAAAAAACATATAGCTTGGATTTAATGTGGATCTTCAGATGAACTCCCAACACGACGACCTTTTAGACGTCAGCAAATTATACCCACTCTCAAGGCAGGAATGTGGAAGGGATGTGTCGGGTCATATTCATTAATTTATGGCTTTGCCTAATTTATTGAGGAAGATGTTAAATGCTTCATCGACTTCCAGTTTAACCCCAATGCTCTATCATTCCTTTGTGTTAGAATATAAAAAGCCTGCTATAACCATAGCATACACGTTTGAGCTTTATTAATTCAGCACCATGGACAGCTCTTAAGAGGCCTGCACAATCTCTCTCTTTCTGAGTAGTTGATTAGTCTTTTAAAAATCAGTCTATTATGATAACATAAGTACAAGATTTCTCAAATGTGTTATAGAACATGAGCCAGGAACATATCTTTGGCAACATGGCGTTATTTTCCATTCTTTTTTCTGTATTCTGCCAGAGAACTTGGAGGACACCCATAAGGACATAGGGTGAACATAAGAGGTGGTAAACTGGGATAACTGGGGACACCGGACATATATGTTGGCATTGCTACCTGCTGCATAGAGAACATAGATACATATAAATATATATATATATACATTTAATGGCCAAGAGTAAATATTTTCCCTCCAAAATATACACATTTCTTCACTCAAGGTAGTATGTTGTAATGAATATGTCACAGTGCAAATTGAAAATGTTAAATTTAAGATGGTAGTACCTTAAAAAAAATTCAGGTACTTTTTGAGTACCTAGTGTAGGAAATAAAAAAAGGTCCTTTAATCTCAGTTAAGTGTTCTTGGCTGTCTAACGGAACCATTCTGGAAACCCTCTGTTGAAGGGTTTTACATAAAGTCTTATGCAGTTTCCCCAAAGCGACAAACTGAAGAACCCTTAAGAAATCCACATTGGACATTTTCCTTTTTTAAATAAGAACGTATGCTAAGTGCTTTGTGTGCAATTTGGGACATAGTTCTGCAGGGGTTCTTCAAAATAGTTCAAAAATCTTTTTCAGGTTCTACAGAGCGGCAAGACAGAAGGTTTATTTAGTTTTAAGACATGTTTTTGTTCAAAGACTGTGCCACCTAATGTAACTGTAGCATCATTCCAAGTTTCAGCAAGGGTTCTTGTGGAGGTTTCTTGGTTCTCATGTTTGTCTTATTGGTTCTACCTTGGTGTGAAATTTGACAGACCGATGAAGAAAAAATGAAATTGTCTTGAGACAAAAGACTTTTGGTCCTTCTGGTCTTACTGGAGAGTTGATTCTTCGATTACTGGTTCTACTGGATGGCTTATTGGTTCTACCTTGTTGTGATGGAACTTGTTGTGTTGAGACAAGACAAAAGACTTTTGGTCCTAATCTTACTGGAGAGTTGATTATTGGTTCTCTTGTATGGCTTATTGGTTCTGCTCTGGCTGGATGCCCTCTAAAGGATCTGTACTTCAATAGATTTTATCTAGAACCTTTTAAGAGTGCCATAGGGGAACAAGCTGAGTGGATTTTTGGGTTCTTTTTCTAGAAGTGTATTTTCTGTATTCGTAGAGAAGTATGATTTCTAAATACTTTCAAAGTATACATTAATGATGAAGATTAGACAAATACTCACAAGCCTAATTAGGATGTTTATTGGTTCTAGCTTTGGGGATGAAGCAGTTCTTCTTAGAACTATTTGTAAAAGGAATCATCCCTCTATTAGGGTTTTATGTAGAACATTTAAAGATGGGGGAAAATGAAGACTTCCTTATTGTTTATTTTTTCTCTAGCTAGCTTTAGACAGTTTCTTTTGAGATGTATTTTTTTTTCACACAGTACGGAATCCCAATGAAATGTTGTCACACAGTGTAATAGAATTCTCTAACTGATAGCATGTGTGATAATGTGTGTTCTCCGTGTCAGATTGCACATCAAAGATCCCCTAATGATAGACCTGTAATGAAACAAAATTATACCGTGTGCAGAAAAAACACGCTCGCGTAAACACAAGCATTATTCAAAGGGAGCTTGAGGTCATCAGAATCGTTTTCCTGTCCATTAGTAAGCTACGTTTATGTTTCTCCAGTGCTGCTAGCGTACTTGTAGCTGTCCCATGACATCCTTTTGGTGTCTTCTGATACTGTATGTGATCCTCCTATTGGTGGCTATTAGACGAGTGTCATAACTGTGACTTTAATCAAAAAATTCAGACACTCTGCTGTGTTTGGTCACAGTAGCGTGACCGCTAAAATGCCTGCCACAAGATTGTTTTAAGATCAACGAGCTCAACTCAAGACCCAAGAGTTTTTGGTGTTGTGTTTTTTCCTGAGGCACCAAAATGTATAATTGTGGTTTAAGATTAGTCGACTTTGAGGTTCTGTTTAAAGATGATGACTCTTTTAGGAGGCAATTAACCTCTGAAAGATCTTTTGTTTTTAGATAGCAGCTAGTGTGTGTGTGTGTAAGAGAGAAAGAGAGAGAGAGAGAGGGAGAGAGAGAGAGAGAGAGAGAGAGGGTCTGAGTTGCTTGTATAACCTATAGATGGCAGACGACTCCATCCTAAATCGCACATTTCACAGCACGCTTTTAGATCAGAACTCGATTTCCATTCTGAGCAGACTCCACAAATCCGCAGCTAGGAAAAGTTGCATGCTTATCTCACGCACCGAGGCTCCGACTTTCCGCTGTAGCACGTCTTCTCTAAAACGTGTCAGGAACCTGAGCGCGCGGATCAGACCTTGGAGCATTTTTTTTTTTCTTTTTCTTATTTTTGGTGTGTGTGTGTGTGTGTGTGTGTGTGTGTGCGAGAGAGAGAGAGAGAGAGAGAGAGAGAGAGAGAGAAGTGAGAGTGTGTGTGTGTGTGTGTGTGTGTGTTGAGCGCTGATTAAAAAGCAGCACCCACATGCTGTCGGGTGGTCGGCTTGTGCCGAGGTGCTCCGGAGGCGCGCGCACTGCACTCTGTTCCCCCGTCGGCCGAGATGGTTGAGTCCTGTCCCCGCGTCTCGCGCACCGAATCGCCGTAACGCCGCTCTCCGACCGCTCAGCACCAGCCTCTCCGCGCACGGTGGTGGTGGTGGTGGTGGGGGGGGGAGAGGAAACAGCGCCGGTCTCTTTTTTTTTCCCCGTCAAGCCGCTCCGACATGACAGAGGCTCGCGGTGGATTTGTACTCCTTTCCGACGGAGGATGTGTCCGGTGCTCCTCTGGCGCGGACTCTTCTCGCGCCAAAGCGGCCAGGATCAAAGGCGGATTTGTCATCTGGAACGTCGTGTTTTCGCTGATGTGCACCCGCGCGCACGGTAAGTGAACGGGCCACACGGTGCCTCCGTAAAAGGCGCTGATTTGCACCGACCTACGGTCCAAATCGTATTACGCGTTATTACGCATCATTAAATAAATGCATTCCATATCGCGGGAACGATAAAGAAAATAAATGCGTTGCTTATTCATTATTCTAGTTATTATTTTACATTGAGTGCCTGTGATCTTGTGCATCTCTGGAGTCTTGTCTGCATTATGCATTAACACCTTATTGGACGTGCTGGAGGCTGATGCGCAGTGTTTTTGCAGTGTTGGGCAATTTCATCCAAATCTCAGCAGGGCTTTAATGCGCTTATAAGCAGTCGTTTCCAGGACCACGGTGGTCTTGTGGATGATAAACTACGTGTTATGCTTCGGCTGTATTTTTTATCCAAGGTGTCCAAGTCTGATCGCGTTTACACTGTTGCCAAAAAAAGATCCGATTAAAAAGTTTTGCTCTGAAACGGAATTTAGTTTGCATTCACAAGAGAGAAAAAAACGCTTTACAACTTCTACATAAACGAGTGCTGTTTAAAAGTTTTAAAGACGCAGAGATGAGAAAAGGCACTTTTTTTGGAGTTGGGTTGAAAATGATAGATGATGCTGAGTGGAAATGGAGGACTCTTTGAACGAGCGCAGCTGTGGAAGTAAATTGTTGCGCGCGCATGCGCAGACGCGTCTGCGTGACAACGCAGTCCATACAGGAGCGTGAAAGAGGGTTTTAGTGTTTCAAAACTGAAGCACTCTTTCTTTCCATTTCTCTCAGTTTCTTTTGATCTCTCTGTTCGGCTCATCCCCATGTCCTTGCAGCTGATCCATACCTTCTCATGATTAAGGTTATATGATTAATTATTCATGGTGCCTACCTTCTTCTTTACCTTGGGCATGCTGCATCATGAAGTCTCCATCCATCTGTGTGACTGGTTTTGCACCTGACATCTGAGATCAGGCCAAGCTTTGCCAACATGAGTGTGCAGACACGTTAATTATTCACATGGTCATGATTTTCATCCCGTATGATTATTCTAGTCATCACTTCCTGTCACTGTGGAAAACATGGCCCATGAACTCATTTTAAAGTGAACTCTGTGCTGGAGGTCTTTACGACTGTCTCGATGAACAGGACCTGTCGCTGATCATCCAAGTGATGCTGACTATTTAATCATTTCATACTGATGATGTGGGAACTAATTTTGGAAAACAGAATATTTCTGAATTTTGTGTAAGGGCAGCTTATTTATTTATGGATTGATTGATTGATTGATTGATTGATTGATTGATTGATTGATTGATTTCCATATTAATACTTTGATGGTCTCAGAACATAGGTGTTTAATAATAATTGATTTAGAAATTTTGGAAAACAAAATATTTGTCTTGTATTAGGTCAGGTTATTATTTATTTATTTATTTATTTATTTATTTATTTATTTATTTACATCTGGAATACTTTCATGGTCTCAGAACATATGTTTCATTTCATTGATCATGTGGGAACTAATTTTAAAATTTTGGAAAACAGAATATTTGTGAATCTTGTGTAAGGGTAGGTTACTTATTTATTTTTTTATTTTTTTATTTATTCATTGATTAATTTCCATATGAAATACATTCATGGTCACAGAGCATAGGTGTTTAATATGGATCACGTGGGAACTGATTTTGAAATTTTGGAAAACAAAAACAAGGACAGATTCCTTCCTTCCTTCCTTCCTTCCTTCCTTCCTTCCTTCCTTCCTTGTTTCCTGCCTTCCTTCCTTCCTTCCTCCTTCCTTCCTTCCTCCTTCCTTCCTTCCTTCCTTGTTCCTCCTCCTTCCTTCCTTCCTGCCTGCCTGCCTTCCTTCCTTCCTTCCTTCCTTCCTTCCTTCCTTCCTTCCTTCCTTTCTTCCTTCCTTCCTTCCTTCCTTCCTGCCTGCCTGCCTTCCTTCCTTACATACATACATACATGTGGAATACTTTCATGGTCTCAGAATATTGGTGTTTGGAACATTTCTGCATTATTTGATCTTGCTCTTAATGGCTGAATAAGTAGTGGATCCATGTGAGTAGACAGGAATCAGTGACAGCATGGTGTGATGTCTCGTAACATGATGTGACCACAAAGGCGATTACATTTCAATACAATCGTGAGTTGATGTGTTTGATTCCTCTTACACCACAGCAGTTTGCCTGCAAATTGAATTTTATTATGAAGTCAAATGTTATTCATTTATAGTCTTATTCAGTGTTGTGTAACAGGTTTTCAGGCGTTTTTTAGACAGACAAGTTCTCAAGCTCTTTTGAACATAGTCCAATCATTCACACACAAGCATGCAGTCATATTTTGGCTTTTTATTGAATTTTCCCTTGAAATTTCCACCAAGAGAATGCATTAGGTTCAATTCGACATCATTCGTAGGACTCTTGTTCAAAACAAGTGACAAGTCAAATTTTAATAACTCAATTAAAAATCTGAAAACACTCATAATGGTGGGTTTTGATGCTCAGTACTCAGAAAATTGAAATGTCATGGAGCGCCATCTTTGCTTCATGAATGCTTAGAGAAGCATTGCACTAGACTTTAAGCAGTAACCTTGCTTTTTATTTCTCTCTTCCCTCTCTCTCTCTCTTGCTCAATCTCTCTCTCTCTCTCTCTCTCTCTCTCTCTCTCTCTCTCTCTCTCTCTCTCTCTCTCTCTTTCTTTATCTCTCTCTGTCTCACACACACACATACACACACACACACACACACACACACACACACACACACACACACACACACACAAAACAGTTTGTTATGTTACAGAGAAATCACCTTATTTAATGTCCTCTGTCCTGAAGACTTTCCCATGACTGAAAAATGTTACCTTTGTCACTGGCACTGGAGACTCCTTCCATATCCATAAATATTTAATAAAAGTCTCCATAGAAAAAACATCAACATATCAGCTAATTTTGTAATTTTCCTGTTGTGCAAGTCATGTGAATGGACTATTACTCTCCTAGACTCTCCACTGATTCAGTCCTTTCCAATGCTCAGTGTAAATCTTGGGCTTTTGTAATGTTGGGTCAAGGAATTTTTAATATAATATTTGGATTAATTTAATTTAATTTAATTTAATTTAATTTAATTTACGTTAGTTTAATTTAATTTAATTTAATTTAATTTAATTTAATTTAATTTAATTTAATTTAATTTAATTTAATTTAATTTAATTTAATTTAATTTAATTTAATTTAAGGGGGGCACGGTGGCTTGGTGGTCAGCACATTTGCCTCACACCTCCAGGGTTGGGGGTTTGATTCCCGCCTCCACCGTGTGTGTGTGTGGAGTTTGCATGTTCTCCCCGTGCCTCGGGGGTTTCCTCCGGGTACTCTGGTTTCCTCCCCCGGTCCAAAGACATGCATTGTAGGTTGATTAGGATTTGGTCTACAATATTAAACCTCTGTTTGCATAATTTTTTTTGATTTATCTAGTTTTATACAGACAAAGGAATCTTTTCAGTCATAATTTTTCTTCCTTCAAATGTTATTTAAAAAATATTCATAGAGTTGAATCAAATCAGAAAGCCAGTAGCGCGAATCGAATCATATCATGAATTAATTATAGAGATGCAAATCAAATCTTAAAGCCAATGTTGTGAACTGAATCTAATCATGAAGCTGTTATTGTGAATCGAATCAAATCATTAATCCATTATTGTGATTCTAATCAAATCTTGTAGCCAGTATCATGAATTGAATCAAATCACAAAGACAGTAGCATGACTCGAATCGTGTCATAAAAGCGGTATTGTGAATTGTATCAAATCACAAAGCCAGTATTGTGAATCGAATCAAATCGCGAAGCTGGTATTGTGAATCGAATCAAATTAGGAAGACAGTTTTGGGAATCGAAATAAATCACGAAACCAGTATTGTGAATTGCATCACATCGTATCGCATCACATCATGAATCAAATTCAATCAGGAATCCGGTATTGTGAATTAAATCAAATCCTAACTGGAGTGTATAATTTCACCCCTATTTCTAACCAATCAGATTTGAGAATTCTGCTGCTGTCGTACAGCGCTGCAGTTCCGCCTGTCTTACCCAAAACACTGTTCCCCTATTGAACAGTTCACACAGTAAAGACTGTACCGCTCTGCAAAATCCATCTTAGAGTGTCAATTATAATCTACAAACTGTAATTAACGCCCTTGTCTGAACAGGCTGCATGTATGGCACGCTCTAAAGTGTAAAATCAAAGTAAATTAAATTATAATTGATGCTCATACAAGTACGGTGCACTTTATCATAGTCATATCACAATTATAAGAAAGACAAAGCACAGACTGCGTAGGCGTTCTCCGTCGCCCAAGTAAATAACACCATTCATTAGCTTTCGCGTTGAAATTCATTTGAAGTTCTAATAAACCACGTATTAATTCAGAGCTAAGCAACATCTGTCACTGTACTTTGTCGTAATTGGACGTTCCTCGTGCCAACTTTCAATTTAGAAGCGAATGACCCCGAAATGTTGGATGCCGCATATGAATATGTCGAAACAGACGGATGAGGCGTGCCAAAGCGAATCTGTGGAGTGTGCAGAGTGAAGCGCAGAATACCGAGCATTCTCGTGTTGAGACAAATTATTTTTTGTTAGATGAGATCAAAGTGAGATAAGATAAAATCAGATTTATAAAAAGCAGCATCTTGCTCGATACATCTGATTTATATGGCAGCGCCAGTTAAATTCTCAGTTCTGATTGGTTAGAAGGGGTCAATTCTATTTCTACCTCAGGTTTGTATAATAAACACAATATTGTTTCTATGGTAACAACTTTAATTAATTACATGGACTTGATGCTCAAACTAATAATAAACTCATTTTGTCTATCTGTCTATCTATCTGTCTATCTATCTATCTATCTATCTATCTATCTATCTATCTATCTATCTATCTATCTATCTATCTATCTATCTATCTATCTATTTACATTTTCTGAGAGGGTTTGTTCATGTAACATTTTTGGAAGGTGTCTCCAGTGTCAGTAGGTTTTGCAACATGAGAAAGCTTTGTTGTTTGTCTGTAAGCTTGGTTTAGTTTAAGAAAGAGATGTTTAGTTTCATATTTATGGAAGAAGTCTCCACTGCCAGAGCTTTGTATTTATAGAAAGGTTTTCTAGCAGCTTGCATTTATTTATTTATTTATTTATTTATTTATTTATTTATTTATTTATTTATTTATTTATTTATTTTTATTTATTTTAAAAACTTATTAATGACAGTAGTTCCAGGATTGCACTGAGGTTTTATTTATTTTATTTTATTTTATTTTATTTTATTTTATTTTATTTTATTTTATTTTATTTTATTTTATTTGTGATTGTTACGGCCAAAAAAAATTATTGAGTTTATTGCAGCTTTTTCAGCAAGGTTAGAGTTATTATTTATTTATTTATTTATTTATTTATTTATTTATTTTTTTTTAAACTTATTAATGACAGTAGTTCCAGGATTGCACTGAGGTTTTATTTATTTTATTTTATTTTATTCTATTTTATTTTATTTTATTTGTGATTGTTACGGCCAAAAAAATTATTGAGTTTATTGCAGCTTTTTTCAGCAAGGTTAGAGTTTTTATTATTTATTTATTTATCTATCTATTTATTTATTTATTTATTTATTTATTTATTTTTATTTATTTATTTTTTTATTTTTTTTTTTTTTTGTGTGAAAAAAAGTGGGTACAGAGTTACAGTTCTTACAGAATTCCTCCCAGTGAAGACACATGTGTAATGACCTTCTATGAGAGCTGTGCTCATGTTCCCCCCATTTGAAGGAAACTGAGCTTCAGCCGAATGCATGTTGTGATGATGTCACACAACACGTCTTGGACCAAGTCTACAGTACTTTTGAAAAATTGCAAAATCCACCGAATATCACTGTTTGCAAAATCATATTTTAACATGGACTGTCAATATAGAGAAAAATATCAGCTTTCAGATGAAATATAACTGCTTTCATCAATTTTAATCACAATACTGGCTTTTGTGATTTGATTTGAGTCACAAGAATTGATTTGAATCACAATACTTGATTCAAGATTTGATTCGAATCACAATAATTGATTCATGATTTGATTCCTTTTTGACAATGCTGTCTCCCTGATTTGATTCGATTCACAATACCTCTTTATGATACGATTCGATTAATGCTACTGACTTTCTGATTTGATTCAATTCTCTGAATATTTGTAATAACATTTGAATGAAGAAAATTTATGACTGAAAAGTAACCCTAATATTTTTTTTTATTCATAAAAATGTCAATTGTTGTCTGTATAAAACTAAATCAATAAAAGAACTGCTACAAACAGAGGTTTAATATTGTAAACAAACTGCTTAGATCTTTAGTGATAACCTGTTTTGTGGGAGCTCTACAGCATGAAATGTAGCTCTGAACGGATAAAAAATACCAAGTTTAAAACCTTGTCATTGTGGTACAAGAGAAATAAAACACTTGGATTACTTAATACGCTTCATTTTGGAGTGGTAGGGAGTGAGAGTCGATTAGTTTCCTGTGGCTGCATGTCCTGAAGTGTTTTATTCGTCTTACAATGCAACAGTTTGCAGCATTGTCCTTTGGAATTTATTAAAAAATGACACATTAGACTTTTGAGGCTTTTTATTTACTTAAATTGAATGTTTCTGAACATCGACAGATTAGATGCTTGTTGTTTCACATCGACACGAGCCAAACGTACAGGATTTCACCTCATCCAAGCTTCAGCAGCGTTCGACTTCCTGTTTGCTCAAAACAAACACTTTCTTTGAGCTTGATGTGTTTTAAAAGTCTTTCCTACTGTACATTGCTCTATTTACTCAGGATGTTTAATGAGGTTACTACTGAGTTCAAACGAGACGTGATTCACTCCGACTGAAGCAGTACAAACAAGCGGAGGTGGATTTATTGATTTTCGTGTTGCTTTGCTGATTTTTTTATTTGAGAAAATAGATGCTGTTGTTGCTCATTTACATTGAACTGTACACAAAGTACATACAAGACAAAGAAAAATGTAAATTGGGAAATTAGGACACTAGTCTGGGGGAAAAAAACTGATTTTGAGATGGAAATCAATCTAGCATGCTGTGATACGACAGACAAATTTGTATAATTTTGTTTACAAACTAAACAAAAATAAATTTAATAAAGGTTCTGCATAAAAACTGTACAGAAATATTATAAATAAAACAAAAATTATAAAAAAATAAAAATAATAATAAGATAATAAAATAAGCTAAGCCAAAATAAAATAAAATGTTATTTAAAAAAATATTTAAAAAATAAAATACAAAAAAAATATATATATACAGTTTTAATAAAATAGCATTCTTTTTTTTTTTTTTTTTTTTACTTTTTTAAAGAAAACTCCAATTAGTTCTATTTAGCTTGTAACTATTTTGTAATTTTTTTTTTTAATTCTCGCAATCCCGTCCATTATTTTTTTAAAAAGTGCATAATGGCATCATTTATCAGAATGTTCTATTTTTATATCAAGCCCCACCTGAACTCATGACACTCATCATGAGCTCACTGAACTCAAGTTTCTGTTTTTCTCTTTTTTTTCTAATCTTTACTTCCTTGTAATTCAAGAGTAAATCATAAAGATCGTAACGAAATCGTGCAGTGCTGAAAGGGACTGTACTGAGAGGAAGTCTTTAATAATCCGAAGTCTGAATGCTGAAGGACCTGAACATTGAACCTGAAGGATTAAACCGTGCTTTACTCTCGGACCTGAGAGCTGAACGGCGTATCGCAGAAACTCGGTGAAGTGTATAAGTGTAGTTCTGCTTGGAAAGAATGATAGAAGCTCAGAAAATACAGAGGTGCCAAAATTTATGCCAAAGCTATTAATTAGCATTAAGGAAGTTGGACCTCTCGCTATAACAATAGAAGAGATACCTGAAAGCTTCACCGTTCTGCTTTTCCCACTGAGACTCTTATTCAACACGTTTAGATAAATTACATTCAAATGAATGTTATTAAAATAAGTGATGTTTCTACCAAAACGTCATTTCAAGCATCATTTCAAGCTTCTATCAGAGATTTCCTGATTAAACCCTTACTCACATGATTAAAGTGATCCAGTTATTTATTTGCTTATTTATCTTTCCTGTCTATTTATTTGTCCATTTATTTTTATTCAATATTTCCTTTTTTTTATTTCTTTTTTTGCTTTGTTTCTCCTTTATTTACTTATATTTCTTTTGTCTTCATTTGTTTGTAGGTTTGTTGTCACATTTATTTATATCTATCTATCTATCTATCTATCTATCTATCTATCTATCTATCTATATATATATATATATATATATATATATATATATATATATATATATAGATGGATAGATAGATAGATATTTTTGATCTTTCTTTCTTTCTTTCTTTCTTAATTGGTTTAATTGTAGGTTTGTAAATTTAGTTTAATGTTTAGTTTAATTATTTGCTTTAATGTTTGTTGTCTTCATTTATTATTTGTTTTTTATTTGTTTATGTTGCCTTCCTATCTATACATTCATTCATTCATTCCTTGAAAGGGAAAGGGATGTGAAATTTATCTTGAAGAACTTTGACCTGTGAATTCACAAGGTTGTATGACGTCACAAGCCTGAGTGATGTCACAAGGTTGTGCGTTGTTTTAAGGCTGTATGATGTCACAAGGCTGAGTGATGTCACAAGGTTGTGCGTTGTTTAAAGGCTGTTTGATGTCACAAGGCCGTATGATGTCACAAGGCTGTATGGTGTCACAAGGCTGTGTGTTGCTTCAAGGCTGTGTGATGTCAAATGACTGTGTGGTGTTTCAAGTTTGCGTGATCTCACAAGGCTGTCTGTTATGAGTCAACAGAAAAGAAGAAATCTCATCCAGTAACATTCGGGCTTCTGTGGTAAAAAATCATTTTTCTTGTTAGCAGAGTTGTCAGATCTGGAGGTCTGTAGCTATGTGTTTGTTGTGTGTTTGTTGTGTGTTTGTTGTGTGTTTGTTGTGTCTGAAGGGTTTCAGGAGGAAGTGAACCTTGTTCATACCTTGTGATGAAGGAGCAGTGAGAAGGAGCTGAGACTTGAGGCATGAAGAGATAGTGTGAAAACATTTTGGAACACAGGAGGAACCTGCAGTGAAAGGTGTTATTTACTCGACAGCAGCAATGTGGATATTGATGGAAGGCTGGAGCAGCAGACAGTGTTTTGTAGGCAGATCAATTTCGCCTTGTTAGAGTTCAGCTTCAGGTCTGGTGTCCAGGTCTGGGTCCAGCTCAGCCGTCATGTCAGGGTCTGGGTGCAGTTTGGATGAAGGTGAAGAAGAAAAATTATTGAGATTTAGGAAATTAAGTCAATGTGCCTCTTTATCTAAATATCATCACTAATCATAATTAATGACTGCGCTGAATATACGAGACACTATATAGTCAAAAGTATGCGCCCCCCTGATCATCACACCCATGTGTTCTTGTTGAATATCCAGATTTCTTCCCTCTTTACTGTTATAATCAGCTCCACTCTGCTCTTCTGTGAAGGTTTTCCACTAGATGTTGGATCGTGGTTGTGGGGATGTGTGATCATTCAGCTACAACAGCATTAGTAAGATGTTGGGATGTTGATGAGACTCCAGTTCCAGTTCATCCTGAAGGTGTTGAGTCAGAGTCAGGGCTCTGAGCAGGACGCTCCATTTCTTCCAGTCCAATCTTCACCTCCACACCATGCCTTGATGGAGCTCAGGAGCTTTACGCACAGGGGCATTGTCATACTGGAGCAGTGTTTGAGAAACGTGAAATGATCTTTCGGTGTTTTACAGTTGTTGTCGAAATGAAAGGAGATCCATGCACATTGATGTTAAGGCATGGGTTAAAGCATAAGCAAAGATGAAATCATTTCCTGTATTGATGGCTCATCCTTGTCTATACAGCGCTGGAAAAATGTCTCTCTGATGCCTCTGTAATGAGCCACAAATTTGAACGGTGGTAAACTGGAGGAAAGTGAAGAAATAACTTTTCATGAGATTTGATTTTATTGATTGGCAGCTCATTTTTTGGCTTTTGCTGCCGGCTCTGTCTAACGATTGCACTCCCTCCTCTCTCTCTCTTTCTCTCTTTCCACGAAAAAACTTGTGAGGAAAAACTTATTTCCCAATTCCCAACCCTCCTGATTGTATTTTTCCTCTCAAACACACTAATTGTGTTAAATGAGCAGTGTCTCAGACCGTACAGAGGAAACGTTACGGCTTTATTTTTGTCTTCGGCTCAGGTGGCAGCAAGGGGCTGCTGTGTCAGTGAGCGTTGCTGTGCTGTGATAATCAGTTTGTTCATTTCCAAGTTCTGTGCAGTATCACTTACTGTACACTTACTTTTTTTTTTACACTAATTGCTGGGGACGTGCCATTATAGGAAAATAATCAATAATGGAGTGGTGGTGATGCTTTAAAGTTACCACCATGTAGTTATTTTTTTTAATAAGAGTGCATGCTGTAGCCTTTTATTCATTCCTATTTTTACAAAAAATGGACTTTTATCCATTTAGAGTTACATTTAATATAATCTTTGATACAGCTTGGTTTCTTTTATTGCTTACATGATTACAGCTAGCACATTTGCCTCACACCTCCAGGGTTGGGGGTTCGATTCCCGCCTCCGCCATGTGTGTGTGGAGTTTGCGTGTTCTCCCCATGCCTCGGGGGTTTCCTCCGGGTACTTCGGTTTCCTCCCCCGGTCCAAAGACATGCATTGTAGGGTGATTGGCATCTCTAAATTGTCCGTAGTGTGTGACTGTGTGAGTGAATGAGAGTGTGTGTGTGCCCTGCGATGGGTTGGCACTCCGTCCAGGGTGTATCCTGCCTTGATGCCCGATGACGCCTGAGGCTCCCTGTGACCCGAGAGTAGATGGGATAAGCAGTAGACAATGAATGAATGAATGATTACAGCTCTAAATATTTCTTTGCTTCTTATTTTTATAATTAAAGTTAAGATGAAAATGACACTGGAGACGCCTTCATATATTAAATATTTTCTCAACGTTTCTTCATCAACCGCTTCTTAAATCTGTTTATATGCTATACACCAATCAGGCATAACATTATGACCACCTGCCTAATATTGGGTTGGTCCCCCTTTTGCTGCCAAAACAGCCCTGACCCGTCATGCACTGTGTATTCTGACCCCTTTCTATCAGAACCAGCATTAACTTCTTCAGCAATTTGAACAACAGTAGCTCGTCTGTTGGATCGGATCACACGGTCCAGCCTTCGCTCCCCACGTGCATCAGTGAGCCTCGGTTGCCCATGACCCTGTCTCCGGTTCACCACTGTTCCTTCCTTGGACCACTTTTGATAGATACTGACCACAGCAGACCGGGAACACCCCACAAGAGCTACAGTTTTGGAGATGCTCTGAACCAGTGGTCTAGCCATCACAATTTGGCCCTTCATCAAACTCGCTCAAATCCTTACACTTGTCCATTTTTCCTGCTTCTAACACATCAACTTTGAGGACAAAATGTTCACTTGCTGCCTAATATATCCCACCCACTAACAGGTGCCATGATGAGGAGATGATCAGTGTTATTCACTTCACCTCTCACTGCTCAGAATGTTATGCTTGATTGGTGAATGTAAGATGTTGAGTCCATTACTATAGACCTGCAGTTTTTTAATCAACAATGTCTGACCAATCAGAATGAAGAATTCAGTAGCACTGTGGTGTAAACTGGTAAAACTAGCCAATTTCATTTTTTTATTTCTATTTATTTTCAGTCAACTACTAAAGCAAACCCTAACCGTGCTCATATATCAGTCCCAGGTGATTACTATGAGCGTTTCGAATCCTGCTGACTGTCAGGATCGTCGTCTCGGCCGTAAACAGAGCTCTCGTCCCCGAGTCTAATGATTTACACACGTTGATAATGTGCTCCTCTGGATCTTGATTACGGACTCAACACGTTTGAGGTGACAGCGCTGCACTGAGCTTCAATCATCTGTAAGAGAGAGGATTGCACGCGATGGGGTGCTTGACCTTTCAGAATAAACAGACGTTATTGAGAGAGTAAAAGCACGATGGCGAGATTATTACGGTCATAACGCCGATGGCACGATCATCTCTTTATTGGTTATGTAACCGCAGGAGGAATTTCCACAGCATGATGAAAATTTCTACACATAGCTTCCACTGCTCAGCTGGTACGATGATTACAGATGATTGATACGTGTTATAAGTGTTATATAAAACACGTGGGATTATGCTGTTATAAGAAAGTAAGCAACAGAGTTTGATGAAGTTGTGATGATGGAGACACAGGATATGCAGTGGACATGGTGGCTAAGCGTTTAGCACTATTGCCTCGCACATGTGGGGTTCGATTCGATTTTTGCTTTCTCCTTGTGTGTCTCTGTGTGTGTGTGTGTGTGTGTGTGTGTGTGTGTGTGTGTGTGTGTGTGTGTGTGGAGTTTACATGTTCTCTCCGTGCTTCAGGGGTTTCCTTGGGGTTCTCTAGTTTCCTCCATCCATCAGACATGAGCTGTAGGCTGATTGACATCTCTAAACTGTTTGTAGTGTGTGTGTGTGTGTGTGTGTGGAGTTTGCATGTTCTCCCCTTCATGGGTTTCCTTCACCCATCAGACATGCATTGTAGGGTGATTGGCATCTCTAAACTGTGTGTGTGTGTGTGTGTGTGTGTGTGTGTGTGTGTGTGTGTGTGTGTGTGTGTTAGATTGTGCCCTCTGATAGGTTGACACTAAGTCCCGTGTGCCCTGAGTCCCCTGTGATAGACACCTGTGACCCTGTGTAGGATAAACCCTAGAGAAAACGGAACAATAATATTATTTTATTTTATTTTTATTCATTTATAGGTACGCTTCACTATTATGGAATCTCCATGACACAAGTAAGCTCCTGTTCTTGCTCACATTATAGCACTTAGAAACAGTCAATCCTTCACTTGTTTTGTTTTTCTGTCTCTTTTTTTTTTTAAATTAAGCAGACAAAACAAAAACAGAAAAGCAAGACTAAACAAATAAAAAAGACAAAACAAACCAAACAAAAATTGCAGCTAGAAATCAGGGCATGTAAACTCACCTGTTCTTCCCACACGTAACCCTTCCACACAAAGTAAAGTAAAAAAGCATTAGCCGTTGCCATAGAAACGACACTTTGCATCATTGGCAGCTGCACTATTGTCTTTGCTGCTTATACAAAATAATAAATCAACACTTTCTGACCAATCAGCTGGCGGCATAAACAGCAGCTAATTACATGAAGTTTCTTAATTCTAGCTGTGCTTAATTCTAGCGGTGAAAAACTAAGTTGAATGCAAAAGTTTACACGCCCCCATAATTGTAAGGGGCAAATGCTGTATCTCTATTGTATAATTCAAGACAAAAAGCAAAGTTTGAGAATTTCAAAGCTCTGTGGTGTAAATTAAAGCAATGTAACAGTCTAATTATGTAATTAAATGTAAGTGGGAAGCAAGGGATGTCAAAAGATAAGTGTGCAGTGTTTGCAAGGGCTTAGGGGTCAAAATTAGGGTTGACGTGACAATTGCTAGTTCCATTCATCCACCATTATTGGAGAATAATTACACCATTTTGATTACAAACCCCTAATTAACTCGGCAGGGTGGAAATAAAAAAAAACAAAAAAAAAAAACAACAAAAAAAAAAAACAGAAGCAGTGGGCCTGGATGAGTGTGCACGTCTTCAACCTGTTCAATTATTCACGCGTAATTGAGTTGTCGCAAAATATTCCATTTTAAATATTAAATAAAAAACATCGGATGCGGGACAGAAACACATATGTAAGTGAAAAACGGAAGATGGCTTGAGTAAATAACAGCCTGTGCTCCAGCCTGAAGCACTGAATTACCGTCTAAGCTCTCTGCAAAGAAGATGAATGCACTAGGGAAAGTGTGTGTGCGGTTTTAACGAGCCGTAATGTCTACGTACTGCAGCATTTTCTTCCAGTCCATCATGTTTATTCCTTTCAGCAGCATATTTGCGCAGTGTGATCACAATCTAAAACGTTTCACTCGCTGTGTTTGGTTAAAGCAGCGTGCATCTCGGTCTACATCACACCTGAGATTCCAGACCTGGGATCATGTTGACTGATGCGTCGTTAACACCTCCACACGCCTCCTCACCCCTCCACACACCTCCACACACCTCCTCACACCTCCACACACCACCTTGTACCTCCACACGCCTCATTTCACTTCCACACACCTTCTCACACACCTCCATATACCAGCTCACACCTCCTCACACCTTTCCACACTTCCACACACCTCCACAAACACCTTATACCTCCTTTCACCTCCACACACCTCCTCAAAACTCCTTATTCCTCCTCACTTCTCTACAGCTCTACACACTTCCAAACACCTCCTCACACCTCCTTATATCTCCACACCTCCACACACCTCCATACACCAGCTCACACCACCACATACCTCCACACAACAGCTCACACCTCCACATACCTTTACACACCTCTACACACCTCCGCACACCTCCTTATACCTCCGCACACCTCCTCAAACCCCTACACAAACCTCCACACACCTTATATCTCCTCACACCTCCATACACCTCCTCAAACCTTTACACACCTCCACACACCTCCTCACACACCTCCAAACACCAGCTCACACCTCCTCACACACCTCCAAACACCAGCTCACACCTCCACAAACACCTTATACCTCCTCACACCTTCTCACACCTCCACAAACACCTTATACCTCCTCACACCTTCTCACACCTCCACAAACACCTTATACCTCCTCACACCTTCTCACACCTCCACAAACACCTTATACCTCCTCACACCTCCACACACACCTTATACCTCCTCACACCTCCACACACACCTTATACCTCCTCACACCTCCACATACACCTTATACCTCCTCACACCTCCACACACATCTTACACCTCCTCACACCTTTACACACCTCCTCATGAATTTACACACCTCCACACCTCCACAAACACCTTACATGTCCTCACAAATCCACACACCTCCTCACAACTCCATACACCTCCTCACACCTTCTCACACCTCCACAAACACCTTATACCTCCTCACACCTCCACATACACCCCTTTTACCTCCTCACACCTCCACACACATCTTATACCTCCTCACACCTTTACACACCTCCTCATGAATTTACACACCTCCACAAACACCTTACATGTCCTCACAAATCCACACACCTCCTCACAACTCCACACACCTCCTCACACCACTGAGGATTGAAGGATGATTGACGGTGTGCCTCAGGCTCAAATTTAACCTTCGATGGCCATCATTTTAACAAACATTAAATTTATTCCTGACAGTAAAATCACAGCAGATCTGTGAAATACAGGAAAATGTTCTTAATTGGCTGCGGCGGTGCATTATCAGTCGTATAAGGGTGTCTGATTTAATGTTCCTGAAGACAGGCTGAGAGATTTTCTAATGATTCAAGTGCTCTAGCTTATCTTTTACTCTGATTAATGTGCTTTTCTCTCTCCCTCTTTTTATTTCCCAATCATTTATAAAAACAAAATGTGGGTTAAATTCAAAAACTTTCTCAACCAATCAAATTCAATGATTTTGTTTAGATAATTTGGTAAAAAAAACAAAAAAAAACACAGCTAGCCCTGCCCCCTCAGACTATCCATGATTCTTATTACTTTAACTTCACCATCTTTCTTCCTTTTGCTTCTTAGCTCCTCCTACTGAAAGAACTGAAAGAAAGACAAAGTCAGGATTTATTTACTAAATGAAACATCACGTCAGTCACTGAAGTGTCACTTGAAAGCGACTGTAGCGGATTCGCTCATTAAGCTGTAAAACATCTGGGCTGTTTGTGTATGTGTATAAACAAGATTCTACATCAGGGAAGATTAATAAACTTTCACGCGAGGGTTTGGAAGTCGTGTTTGCGGTTTGATGACTGCTTCTTGTTCTGCATCAACACTACAAGGCTGATCGAGCAACCAGGAAAGTGTCTCAACAACAATCTGGTATTTCTGATGATTTTTCTAACCATGAACAAATTGTCACATATAGCAAAACACTGGAACTTTCCATAGGCAGCCATCTTGGTTAATTTTTGCCCCTTTACTCTGCTCTTCAAAATCTGATACTTTTTTTGGAAATCCCACCCACTAGCTCCCCAGCTCTCCACAATCACCACCAAAGCGCTAACCGTGCCAACTCCTTTATTTGTACTGATTTTGTTTATCTGTGGCTACCCCACATGCAGAAACTTTCATTGATTGGTCATCGGTACTTCATCAAAGATGGCCGACTTCAGTTGATTTCTAGGTCGTGGCCTGATGGAAGAATCAATGTGGCATCAGTTGGTGCTTTGGGAAGTACCCAAAATAATTCCTCCTTTGGATTGTACCTTACTGAAAAATGTTTACAAAAATGTTGGCAATACAACATGGCCATATATGGAAACGTGGGTGTGTATCTAAATCCATATATGGAAATGTGTATGTTTATCAGAATCCATATATGGAAATGTGGGTTGGGTATCAGAATCTTCTTCTTCTTCTTTCGGCTTTTCCCTTCAGGGGTCGCCACAGCGAATCATCTCTCTCCACCTATCCCTATCTTCTGCAGCCTCAACACTTGCACCCACTAGCTTCATATCCTCATTTATTCCATCCATATACCTCCTCTTTGGCCTTCCTCTTTGCCTCCTGCCTGGCAGCTCCATGTCCAACATTCTCCTACCAATATACTCACTCTCCCTCCTCTGAACATGTCCAAACCATCTTAATCTGGCCTCCCTAACTTTGTCCCCCAAACGTCCAACATGAGCTGTCCCTCTGATGTACTTGTTCCTAATCCTGTCCAATCTTGTCACTCCCAAAGAGAACCTCAACATCTTCAGCTCTGCTACCTCTAGCTCTGACTCCTGTCTCTTCCTCAGTGACACTGTCTCTAAACCATACAGCATGGCCGGTCTCACCACTGTCCTGTACACCTTCCCCTTGATTCTCGCTGATATTTTCCTATCACACAGAACTCCCGACACCTTTCTCCACCCATTCCAACCTGCCTGCACTCGCTTCTTTACCTCTTTTGCACACTCTCCATTACTCTGGACTGTTGACCCCACCGGGATGTCGTCAGGACCAACTGTCTTTCCACTTTTCATCCTCTTCAAAGCCTTCCTGACTTCATCCTTTCTAATCTTATCTACTTTCTGTTCCACAGAGTTCACCCCTTCTACTCTTTTTCCCTCTCATTTTCCTCATTCATCAGCTTCTCAAAGTACTCCTTCCATCTCCTCTGTACACTCTCCTCACTTGTGAGCACCCTTCCATCTATCCTTAATAACTCTAACTTGCTGCACATCCTTCCCATCTCGATCCCTCTGCCTAGCTAACCTGTACAAGTCCTTCTCTCCTTCTCTAGTGTCTAACCTAGTGTACAACTCGTCATATGCCTTCTGCTTGGCCTTAGACACCTCCCTCTTCACTCTGCGCTGTAACTCCTTGTATTCCTGTCTATTCTCTTCAGTCCTGTCCATGTCCCACTTCTTCTTGGCTAACCTCTTCATCTGGATACTATCCTGAACTTCCTCATTCCACCACCAAGTCTCCTTATCTTCTTTCCTCCTTCCAGATGACACACCCAGCACCTTTCTCTCAGTCTCCCTGATCACTTCTGCTGTAGTTTCCCAGTCATCTGGCAGCACTACCTGACCACCCAGAGCCTGCCTCAACTTTTGTCTAAATTCCTCACAACATTCCTCCTTTTTTAGCTTCCACCACTTGGTTTTCTTCTGTATCTTTGACCTCTTCGTCTTACAGACCAACAAAGTCATCCTACACACCACCATCCTATGCTGTCTGGCTACACTCTCTCCCACTACCACTTTACAGTCACTAATCTCTTTCAGATTGCCTCTTCTACATAGAATGTAGTCTACCTGTGTTCTCCTACCTCCACTCTTGTAAGTCACTCTATGCTCCTCCCTCTTCTGAAAATAAGTGTTAACCACAGCCATGTCCATCCTCTTAGCAAAGTCCACTACCATCTGTCCTTCAAGGTTCCTTTCCTTAACTAGAAACTTGCCCATCACCTCCTCATCACCTGTGTTCCCCTCACCAACATGTCCATTAAAATCCACTCCTATCACCACTCTCTCACCCGTGGGAATACTCTCCATCACCTCATCTAATTCACTCCAGAATCTCTCTTTCTCCTCCAACTCACAACCTACCTGTGGGGCATAACCACTAACAACATTCAACATCACACCTTCAATCTCTAACTTCAGACTCATCACCCTGTCTGACACTCTCTTCACCTCCAGGACATTCCTCACAAACTCCTCCTTCAGGACCACACCTACCCCATTTCTCTTACTATCCACACCATAATAAAACAGCTTGAATCCTGCTCCTATACTACGCGCCTTGCTACCCTTCCACCTGGTCTCCTGTACACACAGTATATCCACCTTCCTTCTCTCCATCATATCAGCCAGCTCTCTACCTTTCCCAGTCATAGTACCAACATTCAGAGTTCCTATTCTCACTCCTACACTCTTACCTTTCCTCTTCCCTCTCTGACTGTGCACTCTCCTCCCTCCTCTCCTTCTTCGACCAACAGTAGCCCAATTTCCACCGGCGCCCTGTAGGTCAACGGCGCCGATGGCGGTCGTTGTTAACCCGGGCCTTGACCGATCCGGTATGAAATTCGTACTGACGATTCGCATGGTTAAATTTGGCAATGTTTTACGCCGGATGCCCTTCCTGACACAACCCTCTCTATTTATCCGCGCCTGTGACCGGCACAGAGGTCACTCGACTGTGACCCCCATGGCTAGATTGTGGGTTTGTATCAGAATACATATATGGAAATGAGGGTGTGTATCAGAATCCATATATGGAAATGTGAGTGTGTATCTGAATCCATATATGGAAATGTGGGTGTGTATCTGAATCCATATACGGAAATGTGGGTGTCTATCAGAATCCATATACATTCATCTTTACAGTTCCTCAAGAAAAAAAAACAAGAAACCAAACAATCCTTACTGATAGCATCATTTCACATTTTCTTTATTGCATGATGTCACATGATCTGTCCCACATAACCGGAAACCGCCTGTTTTTCACTTTATAACATATTTGTCATGACAGACCTTTCTCTTGAGTTCCTTCAATAGCCCTTGTCCTTTCCGCCGCGCCTGACAGAGAGTGATAAGCGTCTCCATGAAGCAGTTGGGTGCAGAACAAGCTAAATCCGGGTCAATAAAACAGTTCGGAGTGTTAGAAATGTACACACTGGGTTGATCAGCCACTCCATGAGCGAGATAAGATCACCGCTTGACCTTTTTTCTCAGTTTGATTGGCTTCAAAAGGCGAGCGATCTTGCTTTGATCGGCATGTTTTCACGTAGAGAAGAGCCTGCTGGGTAATTCCTGCACTGCAGCCGGTGACTATCGACGGTGAACTTTCAATTAAAACAGTCGGGACTCAGCATGTTGAGGAGGAATGTTTAGATGGTTAGAATTTTATGAAAATTGCAAGGGTTTTTGGTGGTGATAAGGGAGGGGGTATTTATACGGTATTTTTCACAGTTTTCTGCATTACTCCTGGATATCCCTGAGGAAATCTAATATCTAATAAGCAATGTTGTTGCTCCACACACACCTCCACACACCTCCTCACACCACACCTCCACACAGTTGAAACAATTCTATCTAGCACCATATAGCACACCTGTATAAAAGTCTCTGACTGATTTGGTGCATGTTGGTTCATTATGTAACAGAAGTCAAAGGCTTATATTATTATGATGATTTTTCACACTGGACATTTTCCACGCAGGAAATGTTTCTCCGGCATTTTTGGAAGGGGTCTCCATTCTTAGAGCTTTGCCATATTGCAAGGTAAAGTTGCACATTTACGGTTTGTGCTACAGGATGCAGGATTGCACACTTTAAGCTTTCAACAAGCTGGAAATTTTGGTTTAATGATCTTAAAAGAGAAGCTGGTGAAGGAACAGCTGTCTGTATCAGCTGTAACGTATTTGCTGTTGTGTACGAGAAATAATCCCATTATCCCAGTCTTCCAAAACTGTAGCATTATCTCAGTATTCCAAAAGACTAGTGCTGTTATTGGAAAATAATCATTTTCATGATGTTTATAAAACACCAAGTCTTTAATAAATAAGTGGCACAGATTTAATACCCAGGATCGGGATCAGGATGACGTCAGAAGAAGAAATGGTGACTCGGATATCAGAGAAAAAAGGGGGAAAAAATTATCTAATCCTATAACAAGTATAACAAAGATTAGAATTGGATTAGAATTGGATTTGGAAAAGATTTTCTTTGGAATTGGAAATGTTAACATAGAAAGAGTAGTTTTTCATTTTTTTAAATCAAGTACTGAGTTTTATTATATTTTTACTTTCTATTTCAATATATTTATATTTTTATCATGAAATGTTAATTGTATTATTATTATTATTATTATTATTATTATTATTATTATAAATAATTAAATGCTTATAATATTATCATAGTTCTAAAATAACATTTTTATGCATACTTATTTTATTATTAAATATTATCATTATGTTGATAAGAATTATCTTATTAATCTAAATTATTTTAAAACATTTCATGCATTCTTATATACTTTATTACTTAAATATTTAATAATTATTAAAGATTTTTGTTTAAAATCTACAGCTTGGTATAATTCATATTTTATGCTTTTTTATTTTTTTTAGATCAGCTTTTTTATTTTTATTTTTAGATTGAAATGAAATAAATAAATAATCGGATGGATATCGATATCTGATGCTAGAGGGTTTCGGATCCCGTATCAGTCATGTTTAGTGCCGTATCTAGCTTTATTTCCTACACAATGCTACTAAAGGTATTTCCTTGAAATCCTCTGGATGTCATTTCTCTGAATCTCACGACATCCTGTTAGACGTATGATTCCCAGAGCATGTGGAATCTGTTAGCTGCCTTCCTGTGTGTGTGTGTGTGTGTGTGTGTGTGTGTGTGTGTGTGTGTTGCAATAAGACGGAGCTCTGCTGCCATCTTTGCCCCTACTGCTCTCACACTACAAACAAATCAGTCTTGATGGCTCTCCATGCAGCAGGTACGGGGAGCAGCAGGGCTTTCAGGATGGAGTGGCTCTGTTTAAGCGAATGCAGCAGCTGAGTTCCATCTCCAGCTCGCCTTCTCACCTCGCTGAACGAGATTGATGTGTTTAGACACTGATTCATATGACCAACCTGCGTTCTCCCGTCCACCCTGCCCTGCCGTGCACTTAATACTCTTCCTCTTTACGATTTATGGCGGCCCTCGTATCAGCCATCTCGTTGTCAGCGCTGGGAAAGGCGGCGTGTAATCATGGTGATGGGTGGAAAAGACGCTGTGGTGCATCATGAAAGAGGAATCGAAATGGGTCTCACATAAAATAAATAAATAAATAAATAGATAAATAAATAAATAAATAAATAAATAAATAAATAAAAAATGAGACATGTTCATGAGTTCAGTTTTTTTTGTGTTAAAGGTCTTTGAATTCTGAACCGTTCCATTAAGGTTCAAATGCAGAGCTTTTATTTATTTATTCATTTATTTATTTATTCATTTATTTTTATACTTAGAGCTGGATTACATAGATCCATCCATCCATCCATCCATCCATCCATCCATCCATCCATCCATCCATCCATCCATCCATCAGGAACAAGACAGTTAGGAAACATAAAGGGAAATAATCTTATTTCCTTATTTCCTTTCATTTTAAGAGAGAGAGAGAAAAAGGTACAGCTGGTCCTTTATGCGTTTACATATGTGCTCTAACATTAGTGAGAACATGATCAAGTCTTTTGTATTCTGGACATTACACAGCAGAGCAAGTCTAAATGGATAAAAAAAAAATACACGAGATTCTATCATTCTATCATCAGTGAGAATTATGAAGAATTCTCATTAACAAGTTGCATTTTTTCTCATGTTAACTTAATGAAACGGAAAAAAACGAGCAGCTGGTGAAGGATATGATCATTGCAACTTGTTTCTGGAACATTAAACCTAGCTATAAAAGGATAAAAATAAAAGTATCATTTCTTAATTGCTAAAACTTATTGCTGGGATATTAAGAGGGAAAACGCTACAAGACGTAGGACATGCTGTTATTCCTTCGTTGTTGATTGTTGATTATTTTCCCATAACAGCATATCACAGATTGATGTGTTTATGCTTTACTTGGCTCATTTTGTCCATTTTTTTCAGCTTCGTGCTCAAATAACCCTAGTCAAAATCCTGATAAGGACAAATCTGCATGAAACTGACAAATTTTATATCAAATTCAAATTTTGATTTGTCACATACAATGTTTTTTACAACTGTCCTGGATATAAAAATAGCCAATTAACACTAAGGTAAAGAATACAAATAATGTGAAGGGATAAAAATAGACACAAATTAGATACAATAGAATATTTAGGGCGAATATTGTGGAAATTCGCAATAGAAAAATAGTATAGAAAAAAATGTAGTGTCTGAATCTGAATATGGTACAGTGATGCACATGAATTCATTCATTGTCTACCACTTATCTGATCTATTCTCAGGTCACAGGGAGCCTGTGACTATCTCAGGCGTCATTGGGCATCACGGCAGGATACACCCTGGACGGAGTGCCAACCCATCGCAGGGCGCACGCGCACACACACTCACACACAATTTAGAGATGCCAATCAACCTACAATGCATGTCTTTGGACCAGGGGAGGAAACCGGAGTACCCGGAGGACACCCCCAAGGGAGAACATGCAAACTCCACACACACGGCGGAGGCGGGAATCGAACCCCCAGCCCTAGAGGTGTGAGGCTAACCACCAAACCACCATGCCCCCCTGAATATGAATATTTATTGTTAAAGTACAAATTTATTGTTAAAGTGCCTCCTGGTGGTCCATTGGCAGGATTCTGCGATCTCTTTGCTCGATTCCCGGGTAGGGAGCTAACCCAGCTACTAAAGAGTTAACTCTAAGTGCCGGTCCCAAGCCTGGATAAAATGGGAGGGTTGCATCAGGAAGGGCATCCGGTGTAAAACCTGTGCCAAATCAAAACATAAATGATCTAAATGATCCGCTGTGGCAACCCCGAGTAGAGATCAGCTGAAAGAACAACAACAACAACATTGTTAAAGTGCAGTCTGTCCTTCTCAGCGTGACATCACATCGCAGTTCTGTATTTTGATCCGATCACGAAGCAAAGATGAAGCAGTGTCCCAAAGTGCTATAGCGGAATTTCTATATTAAGTCCGTTAATTTTTGGACTGGGATGTGTTAATCAGACTGAAATCTTTATCATGACCTCATGCACATGACTTAAATCTTATCATTAATTAGCGCATTATGACATCAGCATATGGAACTCGGAGAAAAATCTCTTTCACATGGTGTCTAATCTATAAAAAAGATGTGATGGAAAATGTTTACATACAGATGTTTGTTAGGGTCTGACCTTCTATATACATGACTAGAAGTTGTTATGATCAGAGATTTTTTGCGCAGAATATTATAGGGATAGAACTATGCTAGAGATGTGATAGCAGGACCCAAGGCTAAGACTCAGACCTTGCTAGGGCAATCCGGATCAAGTGATGATCAGATGTTGTAATGTAGCCGATGATTGACAATGTTTTCCTTTTCTTTAATCTTGTTTTGTGTTTTAATCCTGATTATAAATGCTTAGTGTACACTATATTGCCAAAAGTTTT
>JAUCMX010000020.1:18127876-18143462 GCA_033459395.1 Hemibagrus guttatus
AGAGAGAGAGAGAGAAGAGGAAGTGAGATAAAGCAAAGACAAAGGATGAGACACTGAGAGAGAAATGTGGAGACAGATAAGGAGAAAGAGACAGAGGGAGAGAGAAAGAGAGTGAAGGAGAGAAAGAAAGGTTCAAAAAGAAAAAGAAAGACACAAAGAGAGGACCAAGACAGGTCAAGGGACAGCATGTGTGAGACAGAGAGAGAGGAAATGACACTGAGAGAGAAACAGAGGGACAGACAACGAGAAAGAGAGTGTAGGAGAGGAGAGAAAGATAGAAAGAGAAAAAGGCAGAAAGAAGGAGATAAAGAGAGTAGAACAAAGACAGGTAGAGGACAAAAAGAGAGAGAGAGAGAAAGAGAAATATCATGAGAAGAATAAAGAGGAAGTGTGACAAGGCAAAGACAAAGGGAGAGGACACTGAGAGACAAACAATGAGAAAAAGAGTGCAGGAGAGGAGAAAAAGAGAGCGAGAGAGATAGAGAGAGAGAGAGAAAGACAGATAGAGAAAGAGAATAAGACTGAAAGAAAGAGACAAAGAGCCGGATAAAGACAGGTAGAGAGACAGGGAGAGAGTGTGATATTTACACTAAACTACTTTCTAATGACTAGACTGAACCAAAAAGCGCGTGCGTGATCAGTTCACACAGAATTAACCACACCAGTTAACCAGTTAAACCAGTTACAGTGTGAAATCTAACCAGAATGCTGGCGCTGATGGGAAGTCCAGTATAATTATAGTATTACATTTAGGTGATTAAAGTATGCACGGTAGAATGGTGCAGCGGTTGCGAAACACCTATCGATCGTATCCAATCGAAGCATCGCTGCAATTAACGACAAAAACGCTTAACCTGTTTGCTTTGCTGCTCCAGAGGCTTGGTCTGACGCGCCTTTCTCACAAGTATTTAAATGTCAGTGTAATTGCTGCTGTCTCACACTCTCCACTCTGATGTTCAAGACTACTAATCAAGGTTAAATGCAAATCTCATTGACCGGCACTGTAAAGACTCGGCCGTAAACGTTATCGGATCCTTCTGGCTTTAACGTTCGAGCGACTTTTAAGGATGTATGGAGGATGTACAGATTTGCCCGGAATACGCACCGGAGAAGTCATTGCTTCATGATTGTGGGGTGATTTTATTTTTTCTGATCCATTTGTAAAGCATTAGCAGGAGAAGTATCTCAAGCATAGCTTTTAAAACCCTTTTGGGATCGATGAAATGTCTTGGCAGTGGAAGTTTTGGGAGTGCCCACGTCAGCCTGAGTAATAAAGAGCAAATGATTTGAAATTTAAAAAGAGTGAATTTGTTAAACGCTCATTTTGTTGCGCTGTGCAGTGCAAAGCATGATTATAGAGATATTTCAGAGAGCGTGTGTGTGTGTGTGTGTGTGTGAGAGAGAGAGAGAGAGAGAGAGAGAGAGAGAGAGAGAGAGAGAGAGAGAGAAGGCTCGCTGTGGGTGGCTGTGAATCAGCAGAAACCTTTCACCCTGAAATCATCCTGTCTTTAGAGAGACAGACAGAAAAGGAGACAGAAAAAAGTGAGTGAGTAAGAGAGTGAGAGAGAGAGAGAGAGAGAGAGAGAGAGAGAGAGAGAGAGAGAGAGAGAGAGAGAGAGAGAGAGAGAGAGAGATGGTAAAAGAGAGGAAGTGAGACAGAGCAAAGACAAAGGGAGAGACACTGAGAGAGAGACAAGAAAGAGATAGAGGGAGACAGAAAGAAAGAGACAAAGAGGTCTGTAGGCCAAAGGTGGGTAGAGGAACAGAGTGAGTGTGTGAGACAGAGAGGACAGACAGAGAGAGAAAAAGAGAGAGAGAGATGGAAGAAAGAAAAAAAGAGCGAAAAAAGAGAGGAAGTGAGACAGAGCAAAGACAAAGAGAGAGAGATTGAGAGAGAAACAAAGAGACAGACCAGGAGAAAGAGACAGAGAGAGATAAAAAGACAAAGAAAAAATACATAATAAGAGGACAAAGAGAGTAGGCCAAAGACAGTTAGAGGGACAGGGAGAGTGTGTGAGACAGACAGAGAGAGAGAGAGAGAGAGAGAGAGAGAGAGAGAGAGAGAGAGAGAGAGGAGAGAGAGAGATGGTAAGACAGACAAAAAATAGAGAGAAAAAAGAGGAAGTGAGACAGAGCAAAGACAAAGGAAGAGTAATGGAGAGACAGACAACGAGAAAGAGACAGGGGGAGAGAGAAAGAGAGTGACTGAGAGAGAGAAACATACAGACAGAAAAAGAAAGGGACAAGGAGGTCTGTAGGACAAAGACAGGTAGAGAGACAAAGAGTGTGTGAGATGGAGAGGACAGAGAGAGACAGAAAGATAGAGAGTGAGAGAGAGGTGATGTGACAGACAGAAAGAGAGTGAAAATAGAGAGGAAGTGAGACCGAGCAAAGACAAAGGGAGAGACACTGAGAGAAAGAAACAGAGAAAGATACAAATAGAAAAAGAAAGAGGCAATGAGGTCTGTAGGACAAAGACAGGTAGTGGGACAGGGAGAGTGTGTGAGACAGAAAGGACAGAGAGAGAGAGAGAGAGAGAGAGACGAAAAAGATTCTCTTGTCTTCCTGCAGTAAAGGCTAATTACTTGTTAAGGGTAGTGCTGAAGGATAATCAGAGAGGCTGGATTGATGCTGCTTGCTGTTGCTGGGAGATTTACTTTACTGTCACTGATAAAAGCTTCTCCTTCACCTCTCCAGGCTGCGAGGTGGATTTTCCTCCACTGTCCTTTTGCTGAACTGTGAAGGAGAAAAGGTTTTCATTTCCATTCAGATCACAAAAGCATGAAATGAAGCCGCGATCATCACCAGAGTCGTGTGTTTTCTTTTTTTTCGCTTCACCCCAGAAGCTAAATGTTGACGACAGGAAGCTGATAGAACGACCGTTAACGATCGCATGCTCTTCCTCTCTGTCTGTGTCTTTCAGGTTTCATTTACACATGTGGTGGGACGTTAAAAGGAAAAAACGGGACCATAGAAAGCCCCGGATATCCACACGGATACCCCAACGGAGCGAACTGCACTTGGGTTATTGTAGCTGAGGAAAGGAATAGAATTCATATCGTTTTTCAATCCTTCGCCGTGGAGGAGGAATATGACTTTTTATCTTTATACGACGGGCATCCTCACCCCACCAACTTTCGAACAAGGTACACCTTCTTCCTTCTTTTTTTTTTCAATTTCAGGCTGAATTTACTTAAAAAATCGCATGAAAAATGCTACGATGACCCTATGATGGCTTTATAACCCATCATTACAGCTTTTAGCTGCACCTTTTCATAGAGGATGATGCTATGTGACATAATACAATACAGCAGTAGCACAAATAACATGTTTAGAGAAACTTCCAGGACTTATTAATTCACTTTCTCTGAAGGGCATATGTACAATGACTTAACATGTTATAATGCATTCATAAGGTGTTATACATGTCATAATTATTAGCAAAAGCATTAGTTTGTAGCACTGTTCATAACACATTTCTAAATTGGTAAAAGAACGTAAGTAGAGCTTATAACACGTTATGTCACCATTATGTCATCTCATAATGTACTGTTCAAAGTGGGCCATTTGTGATAGAAAGTGTTATGAGCACTACTTATAATGCACTTATGTATAATTGTTCTAGCAATTTATAAATTTATTATAAACAATCCTAAAAACTGTAATACTTCTGTTATAAAGACTTATAAGGATTTGAATAATGCTTTATGAATGCATTATAACCTGATATGGATGTTTTAATTGTTTATAACCGATATGACCTTGGTAGAAAATGTTATCAAAGAAACACTTTAACATACTGAAGAAAGCATACCTGGAATATTTTGTTAACATTTGTACGCAATGTTCATTATGCTGCATAACACCTGCATAAGCCCTTTATTACAACTGATTAAAAAAAAAATCACTCTTTATGATAGCTGGCACTTGAAGGAATAAACCTGGATAGAGCTTTATGTAGGTTTAGACACTTTGTTTATGAGGTGTTTATTATGTAGTCTTATGAACTACTAATAAAATCAAAATGTTCATAAGGCTGAATAACACCTGCAGAAGCCTTTTATTACAACTGATTAAACTTACATGACAGCTGGCACATGAAGGAATAAATCTTGACAGATCTTTAAGTAGGTTTAGTTACATTTTTATGAAGTGTTAGATGCTATGTAGCCTTATGATCACTGCCTTTTAAAAGAATCTTAATGTTCACAAGACTGCATAACACCTGCATAAGCCCTTTATTATAGTCAATCAAATTTGGCTAAAAAGCTTCTTCATGAGAGCTGGCACTTAAATTCTTACAAAGTGTTTATGTAGACATTATGTAGCCTTATGAACTAGGAAATCGTATCATAGTCTACTGTACCACTTCTTACACCTCGCAATGTTCTGCACAATTCTAACATAAATTATGGGACTGAATAAAAGACACTGAAGCCTTGTGTTACAGCGACTTATAGCGGCTTATTACAGCGAGTTCTTCACCAAACTGCTGCACAGAAAATGTCACCTGACCTAACTTCCAATTTGGAAAGTTCCCACAGAAGGAAAAGGTCACCAGGTGAATGCACGCTAGCGTGGGTGCTGTTTGAAGCCATAAACGTCCCCTGAACACTAATTGCTCTCATGCTGAGCTAATTTTTGAGTTGGAAAGCGACGGCAGGTTTCCAAGCCTGTGACACAAGAGCAGGAAGTGCTGCCAACGTTCTGATCTTTAGCCATAATCACTAATCACGCTAATAAAACCCTGCCGCTTTGAAGCATCATTCAAACGTAGCCATTTACGGACTATATTTAACTCGCTCTAATTATGAGCCAGACCTCTGCAGGTGAACATTTCGTGTTTACTGAGATGTAAAATCAGCAATCGACCCTGCATAATTAAAAGCAGCGTCTCATAAAAGAGTTATGCTAGTTGTTTTGCTAATCGTTCTTAACAATATCTTTTAGCAGGCTTCCAGCACTGAACACTTGGGGGGTAAAAGAAAAAGAATAAAAATATTACAACAAATAAGCCTTCTCTGTCTACTCCTTTGAAAGCTTAAAAAAAATCCACCCTCTTGAAAACAGCAGCATTGCCGCAGCAGCAAATTTGCTCCTAATTAGCGACCAGTGTAATTACGGTTAAGCCTTTTACGGCAACAGGACTGAAAGAGGCCCTGCATGTCCTGTATCACGAGCGTTAACAGGCCACTAATGAGGGAGGAAGTGCTGAAGTGAACGAAGGTCCTGGCAGTAAATCAGCCTGATCAGATCACCCTGTCCACACGCGGTGCTGGTGGAAGGTAATTAGGTTTCTTTTGTGTACATGTTTGTTTGTAAACCCCTTAATCCGTGTTGGGAAATTTCAACGCAGTCACCGTTGAGGTCAGGAAATGAAAATGAATCTCAGAATTTGGCATCAGATTCTGCAAATTAGCTTGTTCGTCTTTTAGGGGGTTTTTTTATGATTGAAAATACAGCTGTGAAATAAGGCTAGAATTTCTTTTTGTGTGCAGTTCGGAACGTGTCGTAGCGACCTTATGTCACGGGACATGGAGCTGACATCAGAGGAAGCAACCTGGTAAAAGGAAGCAATCTGACAGCTGACACCTGAAGGAATAAGCCTGTCAATAACACTGGCAAAAGAAGGCGTCTTTATGATAGCTGACACCTTAAGCCTTTATAGATGTTATGGATGCATGGAAGTCAGCTCAGAAAGTGTCATAACAACCTTATGTCAAGTGACACAGATGTTTTATCAGTTCTAAATTAACACTTGCAAATGAAGCAGTCTTTTTGTCGGCTGGCACCTGAAGCCTTTATAGATGTTACTGTACAGTATGTTATGTATTTTCAGAAAGTGTCATAACATCCTTATGTCAAGTGACTCAGATGTCATCAGTTTTGGCAAAAGATACAGTCCTTATGTCAGATATGTCAGTACCTGAAGGAATAACCTACTGTATATTCATTCATTCATTGTCTACCGCTTATCCGAACTCTCGGGTCACGGGGAGCCTGTGCCTATCTCAGGCGTCATTGGGCATCAAGGCAGGATACACCCTGGACAGAGTGCCAACCCATCACAGGGCACAGACACACTCTCATTCACTCATTCACTCATTCACTCATTCACTCATTCACTCATTCACTCACTGCAGACAATTTAGAGATGCCAATCAACCTACAATGCATGTCTTTGGACCGGGGAGGAAACCGGAGCACCCGGAGGAAACCCCCGAGGCACAGGGAGAACATGCAAACTCCACACACACACGGCGGAGGCGGGAATCGAACCCCCAACCCTGGAGGTGTGAGGCAAACGTGCTAACCACTAAGCCACCGTGCCCCCACCTACTGTATATACATACAAATATTGCATGTATGTGACATATGCAAGTAAGCTCAGAATGTGTCATAGCAACCTTATGTCACTGAACTCAGGTGTTACATCAGGCTGGTGTCAAAAGAAGCAATCTGACAGGTGACACCTGAAGGAATAAGCCTCTGACAACAACACTGGCAAAAGAAACTGTCTTTATGATAGCTGACACCTTAAGCCTTTAGAGATGTTTGTGTATGATATGGACATATGGAAGTCAGCTCAGAAAGCTCATAACAACCTTATGTCAAATGACGCGGAGGCTTTATCACCTGGATATCAGCGCTGGCAAAATGAATCACTCCTTATGTTAGTTGGCACCTGAAGGAATAACCCCTTATTATACTGTACATTTATGTATGCGATGTATGCAATTAAAGCTCAGAAAGTGTCATAACAATCTTATGTCAAGTGACTCAGCTTAGAAAGTGTAATAACATCCTTATGTCAAGTGACTCAGATGTTTTATCAACTCAGCTAGACATCAACATTGGCGAACGAAAAAGAAACTTCTTTATGATAATTGATACCTGAAGCATTGGTAGATGTTATTAATTATTATGTACATATGTACGTCAGCATCGTAATAACATCCTTATGTCAATTTGACTGAAATGTTTCATCAACTGGACATCAGAACTGGCAAATGAAGCAGTCTTTATGTGAGTTGGCACCTGAAGCCTTTATAGATGTTACTGTGCAGTATGTTATGTATAAGTACTTTCAGGAAGAGTCATAACAACCGTATGTCAAGTGACACAGATGCTTTATAAGCTGAACATGAGTTCTGGTAAAGGAAGCAGTCTTTATCTCAGATATGTCAGTACCTGAAGAAATAACCAATTGCATATGCATGCAATATTGTATGCATGTGATGTAAGCAGTCTTTGTCAGTTGGAACCTGACGTCTTTAGAGATGTTACTGTATGATATGAAAGTCTTTTCAGAACGTGTCATAACAACCTTATGTGAAGTTATGCAAACATTTTAGCTATTGGACTTCAGTACTGGCAAATGAAACAGTCTTTATGATATTTGACGCCCAAAGCTTTTGTAGATGTTTGTTTATGTTACAGACATATGTAAGTCAGCCCCGAAGGTGCAATAACATCCTTATGTCAAGTGACTCAGATGTTTTATCAGTTGAACTTCAGTTCAGGCAAACAAAGCAGTCTTTATTTCAGTTGGCACTTGAAGTCTTTATAGATGTTACTGTATGTTACTGTAGTCTTTTCAGAAAGTGTCATAACAACCTTATGTCATGTGATGCATATGTTTTAGCAATTGGACTTCAGAACTGGCAAATGAAGCAGTATTTCTGATATTTGATACCTAAAGCCTTTGTAGATGCTTGTCTATGTTATGTACATATGGAAGTCTGTTTAGAAAGTGTAATAACATCTTTATGTCAAGTGACTCAGATGTTTTATCAGTTGGACTTCAGCACTGGCAAATAAAGCAGTCTTTATGTCAGTTGGCACTTGAAGTCTTTATAGATGTTACTGTATGTTATGAAAGTCTTTTCAGGAAGTGTCATAACAACCTTATGTCAAGTAATGCAGAAGTTTTATAAATTGGACTTCAGTATTGACAAATGATGCAGTCTTTATGATATTTAACAACTGAAGCCTTGGAGGTAAGCTCAAGTGTCATAACAACCTTATATCAAGTCAGCACTTGCAGGAATAACTCATTATATATATAGTAATTTTATTTATGCGCTGTGTGCGAGTCGTCTCATTCATAAAGTCATCAGGATTATGCAATCAGGTTCACGATCAGGAAATAACGAGTGGTTTCATTTCAGTTCCTGCTATATTTTGTTCTTGATACATCATTGCAGCTCTGTAAAAAGTGGAGGTGCGCATCTGAAGAGCAGTCTTTTACATATGACAGGAACTTGCCTGTTGGTTTCTCGCTCATCTAATGGAGACAAAAATAGAACCCGAGCTCCTTTTTAATGTCTGGGAGCTAAATAACTTGAAAACGAAAGACCGTGGCTGGCTAATCTGTTACTTAAAATCCCAGCTTGGTAGGACGCACTATTCATCACAACATGCCAGATATTAATGGAGAAAAAATAGAAGTGCAGAAGGCTAAAAAAAGAAAAGTGCTCTTCTCGCTCCTTAGATGAATGCGGTAATGCAATCGACCTTGACCAGTTTGGCGATGATGAAATCGCAGCAGACTTTAAAATGTACACAGCACATTTTTCCAAAAGTATCTCAAGGATTTAAATGTGTTTTTATTAGCTAGGCTTGCCATAAATCGATATTTTCTCCCCATTTGCAGTAAGTGTTCAGTTCATTATTAGAGCTTATTATTATATGATTGCATTTGTCTGTTATAATGCAGGAGAGAATGCCAGCAGCTCTGCTACTCCTCTCACTGAGGGCTAATGTAGACATGAGTCTTGGCTTGATAACCTTTTTATTTAAAAGTTGAATAGCTTTGTAAACATCTCATAAGCTCTAATAATGATTTATAAAGCTACAGTCAAGTACCTGATGGATGATAGAATATACTTTATACTGTGCCAATCACTGCTCTTATCTCTCTCATTAATATTTATTTTTATTATACATATTTATTCTTGAATCTGATCTGACAGTAGTTCCAGCTGTGGTTCCAGCTGCAACTCCCAGATTAATATTAATGCATTCTTTAATAATAAACAGGCAACACTTTGTTATACAGCTGTTATATATCTAAGAAAAGGCATTACAGCAATGATTAGATAGACAGACAGATAGATAGATAGATAGATAGATAGATAGATAGATAGATAGATAGATAGATAGATAGATAGATAGATAGATAGATAGATAGATAGATAGATAGATATTTATACCACAGCAATGTTGAATTCTTCATTCTGATTGGTTACAATTCTTTAAAAGCAACTCTGACTGTAGTTCCAGCTGTAGTTCCAGCTGTGGTTCCAGCTGTGGTTAATATTAATGTTGTCTATGAAGGTCCTATTCATATATAATAACATATGAATACATTCACAACCTGTCATAAGGCATTACGTTCTGTACATAATTGTAATCATTTACAAAAAGGTATTAAAATTAATAGAAAGGCTTGTTATTCATTTTTTTTTTTTTTTTAATTCTTAACTAAATACATTATAAGCAGTGTTTATAATGCATTATGGTACTAATACCAAATAATTTTTCCTCAAGCTCTTGGTGAATTATTTGATAAGACAATGTTCTGATTTAAAAAAAAAATGATTACAAAATTACATCCCTATACAATATGTGCTTAACTTCTTTAGTATTGGTGTTATAATACATTACGAACACTATATGCTAACAATTCATAAAGCACAATAAACCTAGCTCTAACATGTAATGTATTTTCATATATACTACAAAAAGCAATCTATATAATACCTCAGGAATGTATTATAACCTGATATAACCGTGTATTATGTATTATAACTTGACATGTTTATAACTCGTTATAACTATGACCCTCATCATTGGTGTTCCAGTGATACAAGGTGTTATAAACACTGATTATAATGCATCCTGTTAATAATGTATAAATATATTGTAACCATTGTTTTAATGAATGCCGTTTCTTTTATATTTTCAGCAAGTCTCATGTATGCTTTATAACCTGTTATGACTGCATTCGTAAGTGATTATGCATATGGCCTTCATACGAAGAATTCTGATGAGAAATTTGCCATCAGTGGAATTTTAAGCTATATTTTTTGTGATGAAATAAATGGCTTTTTTGATGCTTATAGAGCTTAGTTAAGCATTCTTAAAGAATTATAAGCAGTTATAGCGAATGATGAATATGATTAGACAGATAAAAAGTCTTATCAGTTGCCCCATGTTCTTGTTAAAAGTTCTTATTCCGACAAATCAAAGCCAAGTGGCACTTTCGGGGAGCCGACTCGTCTTGAAGTCTTCCCTCCAGAGAAATGAGACTTGCTCCTTTAAAGATTGTGGATCACCGCTTCCCTTAATTAGTCCTCTTCGGGGGGAAAAATAGTTGCAGTGCAGAAGGGATGGTGTGTCTAATTTCTGCTGCCGGACTGATTGACTCTAATGACTAGCGGTGATTGTCGGATGACGGGCTGAAATTATTCACCAACGGGCTAAATCTGTGTTTAGGAAGCATCTTAAACACGGGCAGATTTAAAAATGTGTTAATTGTGAATCTGTTGAACATCTCGCGCTGTGTCGAAAAACTTCGTCTGTTGCATGTTACATGAAAAACGCACATTTCTGATGCATTTCATCATTCATCTGAATTTCCTCAAGTTCCTGAGAAGGAGAAACATTTCTCAGATTCTTTTTTTGCTATTTTCAGTCGTGTCGACTGACGAGCGCACTTTGAACGGAGTGTGAGGATGCAAAGAAGGGGGAAAGGGGAGAAAAAAGGGGGAAGTTTTGGGAAAAAGAAAAAGGAGGGGGGGGAGAAGAAAAGGGGGAAAGGGGAAAAAGAGAGAGAGAGGAGAGAGAGAGAGAGAGAGAGAGAGAGAGAGAGAGAGAGAGAGAGAGAGATGGAAAGAAGAAAAAGGAGATGGTAGAGGATGACAGACAAAAAGAGAGAGAGAGAGAGAGAGAGAGAGGGGAGAGAGAGAGAGAAATGGAAAGAAGAAAAAGGAGATGGTAGAGGATGACAGAGAAAAAGAAAGAGAGAGAGAGAGAGAGAGAGAGAGATGGGAAAAAAGAAAAAGGAGATGGTAGAGGATGACAGACAAAAAGAGAGAGAGAGAGAGAGAAATGGAAAGAAGAAAAAAGGGGATGGTAGAAGATGACAGAGAAAGAGAAAGAGAGAGAGAGAGAGAGAGAGAGAGAGAGAGAGAGAGAGAGAGATGGAAAGAAGAAAAAGGAGATGGTAGAGGATGACAGAAGAGAGAGAGAGAGAGAGAGAGAAGAGAAAGGAAAGAAGAAAAAGGAGATGGAAAGAAGAAAAGAGAAAGAGGGGAAGAAGAGAGAGAGAGAGAGAGAGAGAAGAGAAGGAGAGAGAGAGAGAGAGAGAGAAAGGAGAGAAGAAAAGGAGAGGAGAGAAGAAGAGAGAGAGAGAGAAAGAGAGAGAGAGAGAGAGAAAAGGAAAGAAGAAAAAAGGGGATGGTAGAGGATGACAGAGAAAGAGAAAGAGAGAGAGAGAGAGAGAGAGAGAGAGAGAGAGAGGAGAGAGAGAGATGGAAAGAAGAAAAAGGAGATGGTAGAGGATGAAGACAGAGAGAGAGAGAGAGGAGAGATAGAGAAAAGGAAAAAAGAAAAAGGAGATGGTAGAGGATGACAGAGAAAAGAAAAAAGAGAGAGAGAGAGAGAGAGAGAGAGAGAGAGAGAGAGAGAGAGAGAAAAGGAGAGAAAAAAAAGGAGTGGTAGAGAAAGACAGAGAGAGAGAGAGAGAAAGAGAGAGAAGAGAGAGAAATGGAAAGAAGAAAAAAGGGGTGGTAGAGGATGACAGAGAAAGGAAAAGGGGGGAGAGAGAGAGAGAGAGAAGGAGAGAGAGAGAGAAATGGGAGGAAAAAAGGGTGGTAGAGAATGAAAAGGGAGAGGAGAAAGAGGAAAAAGAAAAGGAGAGAAGGAGGGGATGGTAGAAGATGAAGAGAGGGGAGAAAAAGGGATATTTTAAATTTTTTTAAAAAAACTTTTTAATAAATAAAAAAATAAGTAAATAAATAAAAAAAACAAAAAAAAAACAAACAAAAAACAATAAATAAATAAAACAGTTGTGGAATAATCCATAACAGATTTTTGTTTTTTCTCTTTGTCCATCCAAGCCTCTATCTTTCTTTCTCATCGCTAAAATCAAAACAAAACAAGAACCAGGAAAGAAATAAAATCTTTACAGAAAATTGTTGGGTAAACATTTCCAGACTGTCACCCCGTACAACTGCGTCAGTTATTTCTTTCTATTTTTCTAATGCTGGTTTTATTAGAGCTATGATTCTCATTAACTAAAGCTAATGGATTTGCTTGGAGCCTGTAATGGATGCACAGAATCATTAGCGAGCACTTAGATTATTTTACTTTTGCTGTGTTTACACTTGGGTTAAAAAAGCTCCAGGCTTAAAAATGACGTTCTGCTGAGCAGCTCGCTGGCACCGAAAATAAAATCAAATCCACAATAAAGAGAAGGTCTGAATAACAACGATGAGTAAGAGAAAAAACACTGCAGGGGCATGCAGCTGGAGGAAATTAATCCACACGGAATGTTATGATGAAACCCAGAGCTCCTTTTAGGGCCCTTTGGGAAATTTTTTCCGGAACACACATTAGCTTTAGGGGGAAAAAAACCTCCATTTTGTGACTCGAACGCTCTTCAGGAGAAATCTATCCATCAAAGAAATTCAGGCAGATGCTCCCGACACGTTGCTTATCCAATAACTCAATGATGTTGCGATTTGTCATTCCTTATTTCCTCCAAATAACCCCAAATAACGATCCGCGGAGCCGGATCCGATCCGTGTCTAACCACAGCCAAGCATTTGCTAATCTGTCCGCTCGTATCCGAGGCCACCCTGCTCCTAAAGAGTACAATTTCAACACGTTATTGTGTTATTTGTATTTTTTTTTCCGTCTAGGAAAATGTAAAGATTTGATTAATTGATGGTCCGTGTTGACCCACGCTACTTATTAAATCGAAATGTCATACTCTGGCAAACGCAATATCTCACAATATGTCAGAGCGAATCAAGCAAAATTTAAACACGTCCTGTTGTTCTGCGGGAGAAAGCTGGAGTTGTGTGAGCTAATTATACGGTCCAGCGCAAGTCCTGGTGCAGCCACACTGATCCGTTTTACTGGTACACAGCTAGTTAACTAGCAAATAGTGAGAAATGGAAGAAGTTCAAATTTTTACATGTACTGCATGAGTTCAAGATCGAGTGTATCGAGTGAAATTCCTAATCACGACTTCCCGAGATCACAAAGAGACACAAAACTACAGAAGACACTTTCTAAAGCTTTCTGCAGCTCTGAATGTTGTGCCAGTGTTTATGCTTCAACTGTAGATGTTAGCGTGTATTACTGTGTATTATTGTGTGTTAGTGAGTGTTAGAATGTATTAGTGTGTATTAGTGTGTTAGCGTGTCTTAGAAGTATGTGTGTGTTAGCGTGTGTTAGTCTGTATTAGCATGCTTTAGGGTGTATTAGTTGTATTAGCATGTTTTAGAGTATATTAGTGTTATTAGCATGTGGTAGGGTGTATTAGTGTGTACTAGCATGTGGTAGGGTGTATTAGTGTGTTTTAGGGTGTTTTAGGCTGTATTAGTGTGTATTAGCATGTGTTAGGGTGTATTAGTGTGTATTAGCATGTGTTAGGGTGTATTAGTGTGTATTAGCGTGTTTTTAGGGTTTTTGTTTTAGGGTGTATTATGTGTATTAGCATGTGTTATGGTGTATTAGTGTGTATTAGTGTCTGTTAGGGTGTATTAGCATGTGTTAGGGTGTATTAGTGTGATTTTAGGGTGTGGGGCATTGGTGGCTCAGTGGTAGGTTTCTCGCCTATCATGCGGAAGCCCAGGTTCGAGTCTCAGCCCTTGGATGCAGTGCCGGTCCCAAGCCCGAAAAATGGGAGGGTTGTGGCAGGAGGGCATCCGCGTAAAAAACCCGTGCCAAGTTGTTGTGCGGGCCCCGTCGGTCGCTGTGGGACCCTGAACAGGGGGCAACTTCTACATTAGGGTGTTTTAAGCTGTATTAGTGTTTTGGGGTTATTAGTGTATTGTGTGCATTAGCATGTGTTATGGTGTATTAGTGTGTTTTAGGCTGTATTAGTGTGTACTAGCATGTGGTAGGGTGTATTAGTGTCTTTTGGGGTGTTTTAGGCTGTATTAGTGTGTATTAGCATGTGTTAGAGTGTATTAGTGTGAATTAGTGTGTTTAAGGGTTTATTAGTGTGTATTAGCGTGTTTTAGGGTGTATTAGTGTGTGTTTGTGTGTATTAGTGTGTATTAGCATGTGTTATGGTGTATTAGTGCGTTTTAGGGTGTGTTTTGTGTGTATTAGTGTGTTTTAGGGTGTTTTAGGGTGTATTAGTGTGTATTAGTGTCTGTTAGGGTGTATTAGGGGTGTATTAGTGTGTTTAAGGGTTTATTAGGGTGTGTGTTTGTGTGTATTAGCATGTGTTATGGTGTATTAGTGTGTTTTAGGGTGTGTTTGTGTGTATTAGTGTGTTTTAGGGTGTTTTAGGGGTGTATTAGTGTGTATTAGTGTCTGTTAGGGTGTATTAGTTGTATTAGCGTGTATGTGTATTAGTGTGTGTTAGTGTGTGTTAGATGTTTTAGGGTGTATGAGCATGTTTTAGGGTGTTTTTAGTGTGTATTAGTATATGTTTGGGTGTATTAGTGTTATTAGTGTGTTGAGTGATTAGTGTGTATTAGTGTGTGTTAGGTGTATTTGTTGTTATTAGGTGTTTTAGGGTTTTTAGTGTGAATTAGTGTGTTTAAGGGTTTATTAGTGTGTTTTAGCTGTTTAAAGGGGGTATTTTTGTGAAATTTGTGTGTAAATTTGTGGGGTTTGGGTGTATAAATGTGTATTAGCGTGTTTAGGGTGTATTAGTTGTATTAGTGTGTGTTAGGGTGTATTAGTGTGTTTTAGGTTGTATTAGTGTGTGTTTGGGTGTTTAGTGTGTATTAGCATGTGTTAGGGGTATATTAGTGTGTATTAGTGTTTTTAGGGTGTATTAGTGTGTATTAGCGTGCTAGTGTGTATTAGTGTGTATTAGGGGGTTGTGTTTGGGTGTAATTTTTGGGTGTATTTGTGTGTATTAGATGTGTTAGGGTGTATTAGTGTGAATTAAGTGTGTTTTAGGGTGTATTAGTGTGTGTTTGGGTGTATTAGTGTGTATTAGTATGTGGTAGGGTGTATTAGTGTGTATTAGTTTTGTTTGGGTGTATTAGTGTGTATTAGTATGTGTTAGGGTGTATTGGTGTGTATTAGTGTGTGTTAGGGTGTATTTGTTGTATTAGCATGTTTTAGGGTGTATTAGTGTGTATTAGCATTGTGTTAGGGTGTATTAGTGTGTATTAGTTTGTGTTAGGGTATTAGTGTGGTTTTTAGGTGTTTTAGGTTTTTTTAGTGTGTATTAATGTGTATTAGCATGTGTTAGGGTGTATTAGTGTGTGTTAGGAATGTGTATTTTTTTAGGGTGTGTTTTGTTTTTGGGGTATTTGGTTTATTTAAATTGTTGGGTTTTTTGGTGATTAGGGTTTAAAGGGTGTATTTTTTTTTTTTTATTTAT
>JAUCMX010000020.1:18143962-18196462 GCA_033459395.1 Hemibagrus guttatus
GTCAGCGCCCATGGCTTTAAAATCTATTATGAAGGTGAGGCTCTGTCATTTCTCTAATTTCATACAGTGGCTCATTTCTCGGGCTGTGAAACTCTCAGTGCAGAACGTATACATTCTTGTGGTTATTTAAAAGGGAATTATTGACAGAAGGCATCAAGATCAAGCTACAGTATGTTCGGGAAAAAGTGTTAAGGGTCGGATGGAGTTCATCAGAGTTGGCTAGAGTTTATTAACTTACTCCGAGGAACCGAATGAAGAGCTTTGAAAATGAATTCAGATCAAAAGGACTCATTTTTTAATGTGTCCTGATGCGCTCCGAGACAAACTGAAAATCTTCAGAAGCCTGAAATCTTCACCTGAAAAAGTCAGATAGCGCAGGTTCATCCCCAATCCTGTTTCTTAGCATTTATTTTCTATTTTTTTTAGCAATCACACGGATGAAATCTATCTGAAGCGGTTTCGTTGCTTTCTCTAAAATGAATTCCTAATCTTTCCATTATAATAGTGTTGTAGAGCCGTTTCTGCCTCGCCAAATCTCTCCGGTTTTACAGAACTCCACCCACTCCTTATAAATATTCATAAACAAACAAACAAACAAACAAATAAATGCTGTGAGAATCCTTATGTTTTTTCATGCAATCAGAAATTCTGTTTGAAATCAATTGTTTTTTTTTTTTTTCTTCTTTTTTTCCCCCCAAGCCCAACACACGCTGATTTGTTATTTACTGACACAAAGCCTTAAAATAAATGACTTTTTCTGACCCGCTTGTTTCTAATGTTGTCCTGAATGCTGAAAAAAGTGAGAAAAACAAATTTTAGTTCAAAACTATGGTAAAAATGGTTAAGTGATTTTAGGCTCAACAGAAGGATTTTATTATTATTATTCATTGTCTACCGCTTATCCGATCTATTCTCGGGTCACGGGGAGCCTGTGCCTATCTCAGGTATCATAGGGCATCAAGGCAGGATACACCCTGGACAGAGTGCCAACCCATTGCAGGGCACACACACACACACACACACACACACACAACCCGACAATGTAGAGATGCCAATCAATCTACATTGTATGTCTTTGGAGGCGGGAATCGAACCCCCAATCCTGGAGGTGTGAGGCAAACATGCTAACCACCAATCCACCGGCCCCCTTTTATTATTATTATTATTATTATTATTATTATTATTATTATTATTATTATTATTATTATTATTTTATTTTTTTTTATTTATTTATTTATTTATTTATTTATTTATTTTTTTTTTAAATTTTTTTTAGTTATTTTTAAAATATATTATTTTTGTTGTTATCATTACCAAAATTTTTATTATTATTATTATTATTATTTTTAAATTTTTATTATTATTATTATTATTATTTTTTTTTATTTTTTTATTTTTTTATTTTTTTTATTTTTAAATTTTTTTTTTTAATTTTTAAAAAATTTTTTTGTTTTTTCATTACCAATTAATTTTTAAATTTTTTTTTTTTTATTTTTTTATTTTTTTTATTTGTTCCTTTTCTTGGGAAAACTGTCTTTTTTTTTTTTTTTTTTGGGGGGGGGGTAAGTTTGATAAGACGTAACCCCATCTTCTAGAAAACAGTTTAATCAATTCACACAATTTACAAATTGAAGCCAACTAGGTGAGCTGAAGGCTTAGGTTTGAAAAGGATTTGATGCTCTCGAATTTTGCATTGATTTGGACTTGACCTTGAGCTGGCTTTAACCTGCTTTAGACATGGTCTCACTGGTTCCATCTTGGACTTGACATTGGTAGTCTTGACTAGTTCCTTAGTACGTTACTGTACTTCAAATACACATTCTATTCTTTCTTATCTTTTTTTAAGTCCTTAACTTGTGTGTAAGGTTGCTGGAGGATTCACAGGGAAAGAATTTTATTGTAGGGTATAATACACCGTTTGCTGTAAATATGACAATTGAATCTAAAAATAATTAAAGGACGGCTTATCTACCATTAAAGCATTTACTCTAAAAGCTGAACCTGAAGCTACACCACTTGCACTCGCTCTTCCTTTTCTAGGTCAGAGATGTACCCTTGAAGGTATCACCCCAGCAACAGAGCAAGAGAAAGTTCGGTATCTTGGTGTCTATTTCCGAGCGTGCGAATGCGTCGGATGTACTGATTGACTGCCATGAACCCTAGCGGGCTTTTTTCTCATCTGATGTAGATGAATATTTTAACTGTGAGATTTTTATATCACGGCTGAACTCAGAAACTCCACAAGGAAGAGATTTCTGACGTTCCAGAAGCTCAGAGTAAATGCAGTTGAAAAGAATTAAAAGAATCAGAACATTTCGCTTGTGTCGGATTTTCTGAAAACCTTCGCAGAACAATGTTTTCTCATTGAACGTGAAGTGTAATGGATATTTCAGTGTGACAGAATTTGGCTAAGATGAGGTTATGATTGGTCATGTCTGCAGGGGCTTATGCATGAGAGGAGAACCCTTACTGCAGCCCAAATCTCTCTCTCTCTTTTTCTTTCTCTCTTTCACACACACACACACACACACATGACACACACACACACACACACACACACACACACGCACACACACATTCTCTCTCTCTTTTACCACCTGCCACCCTCCTGACCCGACCACAGGACGCCTCCCCCATCTGCTCCATCCTTCACATGCTGAATAATTCAGCCTCACCCGTCCCTTCCCTCACACTTCTCTAGCTTAATGTTCTTTGGAATTTTATAGGCTTTGGAATATTAATCCCACACGTTATTATTCACCGGAGGGCACCGGATGTCAGCGCTCTCACGTCTCGTTATCTATCACTGCCACCGATCAGGGTGCCAAATGAAGGAGCGTCCTCGTTAAGCGGATCTATTAATGGTTGATTTGGAGAGGGTCTCGTTAAAAGGCGCCAGGTGCGATGACAGGTGTGATTGAACCACGCTGTATGCTATTGGCCTTCGAAAAGCCATGAAAAGCCCCTCGTCTCTTTGAATCCCTACTGATCTCTCCTTCCGATGCGTTAAAACTCGATTTATCTTTTAGCCTCTTTCCATCAGCCTGGAAAAAAACGTGTCATAATGAGCCGACATCTTTGACTCGACTACTTCAGCACCTCCTCCATGCTACGTGAACTTTCCATCTCTGTTTGCATTCTTATATATTTCATGTTGATTCTGAGTGCTGCCTGGAACGTTTTTTCATAATCTCAAATGGTGAGGCTTTTTTAGTCGTGTCTCGGTATTCAATCAATCTGCCTTGGGTGTGTGAGTCTTTGTGGTGTATTATGTGTGTGTGAGAGAGGGAGAAGGATGGAGGCGAAGCAGGCAGGCCAAGCACAGGGGGAAAAGAAAACTCATTTTAGCTCTTGTCAGTCCTTCATCACGCGAACAAGCCAAACCATGTTTGACAGTCACTGCATTTGTGTTGATTAATGTGTCTATTGCCATCCGCTACAAATCAGCCTTCTCTGCCTGGGTGTGTCACAACTTACACACACAAACGTGACCTTTTCACGTGAGGGCATGTGAACCTGCTCCTTAAAAAGCGTCAAAAATCTACTGCTCTCTTAATAATATACCTCACACATGATATTACGATTACATGACCGTCCACTTCGGCGTGAATACAAGTGACTTTCCCAAGCTGCTTTATTTTTTTGTCCAATGTACTGTATATTTGAGTGAAAAGGACAAAAAAATCAGCTGGATATCACTATAACGAAGACAGACAGGCAGACAGACAGACACTTTATTGATCCCACAGGGGAAATTGCTTTGTTACAGCAGCCCCACAAAACACAGGGCACAAAAGAAAATCGATAGAATACGGAGAGGGAGCAATAAAATAGAAACGGGGATAGAGAGAAATATATGTGTCACAGTTTATGCATCGTGCACATGGCAACATGCTAAATGCATTTATATCTCTTATACATATTCTTTCAGAAAGAAAATCGCAGCAAAAGTGCAAACTAAACTAAAATTTGCTCAATTAACTGAAGCCAATTTCACGTTTGACTTTGTTCATTTGTTGGCTCGTTGCGCTTTAGTCTAGTCTCGTGTAGCCGGAGCTTCAGACTGATGGCAGAAGGTCTGGACTCTATAGTAGCTTCTATTGGCCAAGGAACCGCCCAAGATGGTGTCTGATTGACGGGTAAAGCAACCGATCAGATTTCGTTTTGTTCAGTGACATGTTTAGGGGCATGAAAAGGTTCATTTAAGAAAGTTGTGATAATTAATGAGTCTTCGCGTCATTTGGAAAATCCAACATTTAGCTGATCCTCATCGTCACGGCCGTAAACATGAAAGCTTCGTTCTTCCAGGAGGGAATTAAAATGTCATGGCGGCTTTGTTTTCTGACGGACCATCAAAAAACGAGATACACACATCTCCTGGAAACCTGTAGAATCCAACCAATCAGATGACGGCATCCAGTCTGAAGCATTTCCATTATTTGTTTGCTGCATTCATCAGATATTCAGATGACATTTCGTGGGCGTGGGCGTGAGGCTGAGATTACTCTTAGTCTGGTTTAAATACACGTCTTTGCTGAAACCCTACTTGATATAAGATAATGAATGAAGCTTTGAGTTTTGTGGTTTTTGACTAATATCCAGTTAAACTGTGGAAGAATTAACACGTGTTCTGTGATACCCCTGCTTGTTTACATTGGAGCTTCTTCTTTCCAACTGCGCTAGCTAATAAACATTTGATTTAAAAAAAAAAAAAGAAGATATTTACAGCTTGGCAATCCAACCTGGTGCCACATGTTTTTCATGATCTCCTCAGTCACTTCCACAGCAAGGAAACAACGGTATGCTAATACGCTATATGAAATCTGGAGTGGAGTTTGACGAGCGTCTATAAAAGAGCTCACAACGCTCCTCTTCACTGTTAATGGCTTTGAAGCGTACTTCAACACAGGAGTTCAGGAGAATGTGCATGAAATCGCTTTTCTCTCCTCGACGGTGATGCTGGAGTGGCAGCGCGGAGGATGTGGAGATGATGCAGGACCACAGCAAACTTTTGGCAAAGGCAGAATGATAAGAGAATAAGTAGAGCTTCCCGTGGAAAAACTTTGGCTCATACAGTGATACAAAACCAAATCAAATGAAAGGTGTTGTCAGATTGCAAAGGAATTGTAGTCTTCTTCTTCTTCTTTCGGCTTTTCCCTTCAGGGGTCTCCACAGTGAATCATCTCTCTCCACCTATCCCTATCTTCTGCATCCTCAACACTTGCACCCACTAGCTTCATATCCTCATTTATTCCATCCATATACCTCCTCTTTGGCCTTCCTCTTTGCCTCCTGCCTGGCAGCTCCATGTCCAACATTCTCCTACCAATATACTCACTCTCCCTCCTCTGAACATGTCCAAACCATCTTAATCTGGCCTCCCTAACTTTGTCCCCCAAACGTCCAACATGAGCTGTCCCTCTGATGTACTCGTTCCTAATCCTGTCCAATCTTGTCACTCCCAAAGAGAACCTCAACATCTTCAGCTCTGCTACCTCTAGCTCTGACTCCTGTCTCTTCCTCAGTGACACTGTCTCTAAACCATACAGCATGGCCGGTCTCACCACTGTCCTGTACACCTTCCCCTTGATTCTCGCTGAAATTTTCCTATCACACAGAACTCCCCACACCTTTCTCCACCCATTCCAACCTGCCTGCACTCGCTTCTTTACCTCTTTCCCACACTCTCCATTACTCTGGACTGTTGACCCCAAGTACTTAAACTCCTGTACCTTCTTCACCTCTTCACCCTGTAACATTACTGTTCCACTTCCCTCCCTTTCATTCACACACATGTACTCAGTCTTACTACGGCTGACATTCATTCCTCTTCTCTCCAGCGCAAACCTCCACCTCTCCAGGTTTTCCTCCACCTGCTCCCTACTCTCACTACAGATCACAATGTCATCTGCAAACATCATCGTCCAAGGAGACTCCTGTCTGACCTCCTCTGACAACTGGTCCATCACTATAGCAAACAGGAAGGGGCTCAGAGTCGATCCCTGATGCAGTCCCACCTCCACTTTGAACTCCTCTGTCTGACCTACAGCACACCTCACCACTGTCCTGCTCCTCTCATACATGTCCTGCACCACTCTGACATACTTCTCTGCTACTCCTGACTTCCTCATACAGTACCACAGCTCTTCTCTTGGCACCCTGTCATACGCTTTCTCCAAGTCTACAAACACACAGTGCAACTCCCTCTGACCATCCCTATACTTCTCCATCAAAATTCTCAGAGCAAAAATTGCATCTGTTGTGCTCTTTCTGGGCATGAAGCCATACTGCTGCTCACAAATTTCCACTACCTTCCTTAACCTAGCTTCCACTACTCTTTCCCACAGCTTCATTGCAAAGGAATTGTAGTCTTTTCTGTTATTCATTTTAATAGTAAGGTTAATGTTAACATTTACAGCTGAAGAGAAGCAGAACTATAGTGTGATGCCGCCACTACCGTGCTTCGTCATGGATATTGTGCGCTACTGCCGTCTCATAACACATCCTTTCAGATGTTTGGATGTTATAATTTTATTTAATTTTTTTTTTCTCATGAGAACGAGATTTCTTCTAGCCACCCTGCCCCAAAATCCAAAATCCAGAAGAATCCAGTTGATTATTTTTACATCCAGGAAGTCACCAGTACTAGCCAGATGTTCCTGCAGCATCTTTACAACAGCAGTCTCCAGGATTAGTTTACTTCTCATCAATTTTAGAAGGATGTCCTGTACTACTAAATGTCTCCCATTTCCTCTACTTGTTCATGATGATCTCTAGTGTGCCATGGTGAGATTCTCTCCATGCTGTGTAAACTCTTGGCTGAGCAAGAAGACTTCAAGGAGATCCTTTAGAAACAGTAGATCTTTATTTGGGGTTGATCAGAAACGCTGATCATTACTTTTAAACATGAGCATGAATGTGATCCACCGTATAAACCTGTATAAATGTATATAGCAGAACTATAGCATGATGCCACCACCACCATGCTTCGGCATATGGTGCTCTATTGTGGTCTCATAACACATTAAGGGGTTAAGGGGTTTGGATGTTATTATTTCATTTAATTTTGCTTTTTGAGAAAGAGCTTGAGAAAGAGCTTCCCTCTAGTCACCCTGCCCCAAAATCCAGTGGACTGTTTTCACATCCAGGAAGTGACCAGTACTAGCTAGATGTTCCTGCAGCTCCTTTACCATAGAAGCCTCCAGGATTTGTTTTCTTCTTGTTGATATTATAGGGACATCCAGTTCTCCTAAATGTCTCCCATTTGCTCTACTTGTTTATAATGACCTCCAGGGTTCCATGGTACACTTCTGATTGAGGTCTTTCCAGAGTGAGATCCTCTCCATGCTATGTAAGTTCTTGGCAGACCAAGAAGATGTCAAGAAGATCCTTCAGAAACAGCAGGCATTTATTCAGTGTTCCGGTCTGTCATATAAACCTGATATAAACCTTCTGACCAATCAGAATCAAGAATTCAACAGCATTGCGATCTTTGGATGTATCTTTGGAATTCATTAAGACACATAACATTCCCCTAATGTTGCTGAAGCACATTGTACATTACTGTTTTCAATCCTACTGAATACTTTCATTCCTGAGCTACAAGGACTGTAAGATGTAAGAACATGCAGTTTAGCTTTTCTCCACATTCAGCCAGTCAGGAATCAGAGCTCAGATAAACACAGATTACTGCATTCATGCTTGAGAATGGAGTTTGATCACGTTCCAGCGCTCGCTATCACTTTAGCTGCAGGATGCCTGTGTCCAGTTTGTTTGAGTTTGTTTGTATCAAAGCGTTGGTATCGAAAATGATTATTGGATTGGTGATGCTGAGAAAAGAATTTGAGATGATGGGAAATTGAGGCGGCTCGACGGGTTCCTCTGAACCAGATACACAGCTACGGGGAAGGCATCATTCATCATAGTCACATGGATGAATTTGACATCTCAGTGGACTGCTGGGAATCGAATCTTTTCACTTTTTTTCCACGTGACTGGATTATGGATAAAATACAAAACTGGAACTCCTCAGAAATGTGTCAGAATTGTCTCAGAAACTGTACGACAAAGACAGTATGTTGTATTATTATTTTCTGGTAACAAATTGAATGTAGTGAACTTCCACTTCCACTCAAGTGTCTAGTGTATGAAAGTTCTAAGTGTTGTATCGTCTCACACAGAAAACCAAAACAGGAAATGGGAGCCGTTTAACCAGGCGATGGCAAATGATAATGTCAAATGCACATAACGTGACACAGCTACCTTTAGCGTACGAATACAATGAATTTTTTTCCATCCTTCCTTCCTTCCTTCCTTCCTTCCTTCCTTCCTTCCTTCCTTCCTTCCTTCCTTCCTTCCTTTCCTTTTAGCTGTCCTAAATATTCTTCCTTTCCTTTTACAAAGTTTTTTTCTGCTCTCTTCCATCTAATCTTTGATCCTTCCTCCATAGATTTGTCCTTCCTTCCTTTCTTCCTTTCTTCCTTTCTTCCTTCCTTCCTTCCTTCCTTCCTTACTTCCTTTCTTCCTTCCTTCCTTCCTTCCTTTCATCACTCCCTTCCTTCCTTCCTTCCTTTCTTCCTTCCTTTAATACATCCCTCCCTTCTTTCTTCAATCCATCATTCCCTTCCTTCCTTCCTTCCTTCCTTCCTTCCTTCCTTCCTTCCTTCCTTCCTTCCTTCCTTCCTTCTATCCATCCATCCTTCTTTTAAGAACATGGCTTTTACAACTTTCACTTTTTTTTTTTGTCAGACTTATTTTGTTGTCACAGAGGCACTTTTCCCCCAAGATGTAGACATATCTTTTTTATGTATGTCTTTTTTTAATTCATTTTCAAGTTCTTTCTGAACACTTTTTACCCACAGGTGAATCTCATGAAAGAAATCAAATAAACGAAGAGATTCTTATTAAATGAAATAAGCACTCAGCAGCAAACAGCTCTCCTTTGAAAAGAGATAAATCACTTTGTTGTTTTTTAATCTCTGCTATGTAGAACACGAGGCCTGTAATTTGCTTCTTTACTAATTTCATTTACAATATAGAATGTTAATTGAAATCCAATGACATTGCCCTCCAGCTTTTGCGAACTGAACAAATGTTAATGAGTTTTTGGAGCCACTGTTATATGACGGAATGCGGCATATAGCCTACTGTAACTAAAACAAAGGTCAATTTTTAGCAAGGTTACATGTACCTAAACTAAAGATATTCAAGGGAGAGCTTCAGGTTTGAAGAATACCAGCAAACTGTGAAGCATGGGGGTGGCAGCATCAAGCTGGGGGTGTTTTGCTAGAAAAGGACTGGTGAACTCCAGAAAATAGATGGCAATACTGAAGCTAAACCTAAAGACATGAGTCAAAAACTTCAAAACTTATCCACAGCTCCCTGCAGGTGACTTGAGAACCCTTGCCCCTGGTGGAAGAGTTAAAGTTTCCCACCAAATGTATGTTATGCTACACCTAATATTATACTTAATACGTACAGTTGAGGTAAAAAAGGTTACATATAACTACAATAAAGATATACATGTAAGATGCTTCCAGTTTGAAGAATACCAGCAAACTGAAGCATGGGGGTGGCAGCATCAAGTTCTGGGGGTACTTTGCTGGAAAAGAATTGGTGTACTCCAGAAAATTGATGGCAATACTGAAGCTAAACCTTAAGACATGAGTCAAAACCTTCAAAACTTGTTTGCAGCTCCATTCAGGTGACTTGAGAACCCTTGCCCCTGGGGGAAGAGTTTAAGTTTCCCACCAATTACATGTTATGCTACACTTAATACTATATACTTAATAGGTACAGCTGAGGTAAAATGTTACATATAGCTAAACTAAAGATATTTAAGTTAGAAGCTAAAAGTTTAAAGAATACCAGAGCAGTTGTAAAGCATGGGGGTGACAGCGTCAAGTTCTGGGGGTATTTTGCTGGAAAAGAACTAGTGTACTCCAGAAAATTGTTTCTGGAGTACACTAGTTTCTGGCAATACTGAAACTAAACCTTAAGACATGAGTTAAAAACTTGTTTGAAACTCCCTGCAGGCGACCTGAGAACCCTTGCCCCAGGAGGAAGTGTTTTAAGTTTCCCACCAAGTGCATGTTATGCTACACCTAATACTATATACTTAATAGGTACAGTTGAGGTCAAAAGATAACATATACCTAAACTAAAGATATCCCAGTGAAAGCATTACAGTTTGAAGAATACTAGACCGACTGTGAAGAATGGGGTGGCAGCGTCATGTTCTGGGGGTATTTTCCTGGAAAGGAATGGTGTACTCCAGAAAATTGATGGTGATACAGAAACTAATCCTAAAGACCCATGACCTGAGAACCCTGAAGGTGACTTGAGAATCCTTGCCCCTGCTGGAAGAGTTTAAGTATCTTGTGATCTATTCTTATTCTACTGGGATGGAAGAAAACACCTTTAATATGCAGTTGCTTCCTCTGTGAATAGGTGTTAGGAAAGAAGCCCTTTCAGTAAACTTAGATTCCTATTTGTGAAAATGACAAAATAGTTGCTCAGCGGCTCCAAGCTTCCGGCTCTAGTGTGTCTGACCCAAGGCTTGCTTAGGAGAGGATTAGAAGCCACACTTATTAACGTGGTACTGGTTACGCAATGGTGCGTTAATGTATTCCACTAATGCTTTTTATGTGCTAGTCAAGCATACATTTTAAGGATGGATGACTAAGAAAATAAGCCTCATTGAAAAGAGCAGAGGTTTTGAAATGATGGAATTGTGTGATAAAGATTCAGAAATACATGTGGTACATTAGCAAGACTTTGCAAGAGCGTGTCAGAAAGAAATAATTGTGTTTCTGCAACTGCAAGAATTTGGGTCTAACTATAATATCAGGTGAATTTCACAGTTACATTTATATCTACAGTGGTGTGAAAAAGTGTTGGCCCCCTTCCTGATTTTTGCATGATTATTCCTGATTATTTTTTTGCATGTTTGTCACACTTTAATGTTTCAGATAATCAAAGATAACACAAGTAAACACATCATGCAGTTTTTAAATGAAGGTTTTTATTATTAAGGGAAAACAAAATCCAAAACTACATGGCCCTGTGTGAAAAAGTGTTTGCCCCCCCTGTTAAAACATAACTTAACTGTGGTTTATCACACCTGAGTTCAATTTCTCTAGCCACACCCAGACCTGATTACTGCCACACCTGTTCGCAATCAAGAACTCACTTAAATAGGACCTGCCTGACAAAGTGAAGTAGACCAAAAGATCCTCAAAAGCTAGACATCATGCCGAGATCCAAAGAAATTCAAAAACAAATGAGAAAGAAAGTAATTGAGATATATCAGTTTGAAAAAGGTTATGAAGCCATTTCAAAGCTTTGGGACTGCCGTGAACCACAGTGAGAGCCATTATCTACAAATGGCGAAAACATGGAACAGTGGAGAACCTTCCCAGGAGCGGCCGGCCGACCAAAATTACCCCAAGAGCGCAGCAACAACTCATCCAGGAGGTCACAAAAGACCCCACAACAACATCCAAAGAACTGCAGGCCTCACTTGCCTCAGTTAAGGTGAGTGTTCATGACTCCACCATAAGAAAGAGACTGGGCAAAAATGGTTTGCATGGCAGAGTTCCAAGATGAAAACCGCTGCTGAGCAAAAAGAACATAAAGGCTCGTCTCAGTTTTGCCAGAAAACATCTTGATGATCCCCAAGACTTTTGGAAAAATACTCTGTGGACTGACGAGAGAAATATTAACTTTTTGGAAGGTCTGTGTCCCATTACGTCTGGCGTAAAAGTAACACCACATTTCAGAAAAAGAACATCATACCAACAGTAAAATATGGTGGTGGTAGTGTGATGGTCTGGGGCTGTTTTGCTGCTTCAGAACCTGGAAAACTTGCTGTAATAAATGGTACCATGAATTCTGCTGTCTACCAAAAAATCCTGAAGGAGAATGTCCGGCCATCTGTTTGTGACCTCAAGCTGAAGCGGACTTGGGTTCTGCAGCAGAACAATGATCCAAAACACACCAGCAAGTCCACCTCTGAATGGCTGAAGAAAAACAAAATGAAGACTTTGGAGTGGCCTGGTCAAAGTCCTGACCTCAATCCGATTGAGATGCTGTGGCATGACCTTAAAAAGGTGGTTCATGCTCGAAAACCCTCCAATGTGGCTGAATTACAACAATTCTGCAAAGATGAGTGGGCCAAAATTCCTCCATAGCGCTGTAACAGACTCATTGCAAGTTATGGTAAACGCTTGATTGCAGTTGTTGCTGCTAAGGGTGGACCAACCAGTTATTAGGCTTAGGGGGCAAACACTTTTTCACACAGGGCCATGTAGTTTTGGATTTTGTTTTCCCTTAATAATAAAAACCTTCATTTAAAAACTGCATGATGTGTTTACTTGTGTTATCTTTGACTAATATTTAAATGTGTTTGATTATCTGTGTTTAAATGTTTGATTATTAGCACGTTTGCCTCACACCTCCAGGGTTGGGGGTTCGATTCCCGCCTCTGCCATGTGTGTGTGGAGTTTGCATGTTCTCCCCGCGCCTCGGGGGTTTCCTCCGGGTACTCCGATTTCCTCCCCCAATCCAAAGACATGCATGGTAGGTTGATTGGTATCTCTAAATTGTCCGTAGTGTGTGAATGAGAGTGAGTGCGTGTGTGTGTGCCCTGTGACGGGTTGGTGTATCCTGCCTTGATGCCCAATGACGCCTGAGATAGGCACAGGCTCCCCATGACCCGAGAATAGTTCGGATAAGCGGTAGACAATGAATGAATGAATGATTATCTGAAATATTAAAGTGTGACAAACATGCAAAAAAAAAGAAATCAGGAAGGGGGCCAACACTTTTTCACACCACTGTATATCTGTAAAGTCTAGGTAATCCACTCTAGCTCTAAAGCCACTCTAGGTAAAAATCAAAGACTGGGTTACAAACTACTGTATTAAACATATTAGTCCAATGAAACAAGTACATCAGCTCAGCAAATAAGGCCAATTATAGTCAATATGTCACTTTTTGCCTTATAAGGAAGCATTCTGTTTATTTGCTCTTCAAGGTTAATCTGCACTGAGGGTGCTGGCGAGTGATAAGCCCCCAGATGACATTAGGACATCATTACATTTATGATGCACGATTTGCTTCTTTCATTTTCTCATCATTTTTTACTAATACGACAAGAGCCAGCCAGGAAAGCTTTGAAAAATTGCTTTTGAAACCTCACGCCTAATTGATTGTAATGGATGCATTGCCATTTCCTTCTGCTTTTTTTAAACACGGTTTTAGCATCCTTGCTATGACAGATTAATATTTCTGTTATGAAAAGATTCTTAGAGTTTACCGGTGTATCGTGTTGCGGTCCATCAACTGAAGATTTTTTTCTCAAGTTAAATGTTCCATAGTAGAAATGATTCATAAACTAAAGTGAAAAATAATTCTATTTTCTTGGATTTTCTGAATGAAGCTGTGCTAAAGATTCTGAGCATACACATCCTGACTGTAGAGGAAATTAAACCTTTTTATGCTTTTTACCTTTCTTTTAAATTCTCATTATTACCAGTCATGCTGTACGAAATGATCCCTTAAAATCTTGACTGACTTCTATAACAAACTCCACAGGAACTTGTCTTTGTAATATTAAATTAGATTTTGAAGCTCTTCAGGATCATATAAAAAAAACAACAAAAAAAAACAAGCTCACATAAGCACAAGGTTGAGACAAATGTATTTTTTTTTTTAATATCCTGTGAGTTCTGGAGGGTTCTAGTGGAGGATTTGAGACAAGAATTGTACCATCAAGCTTCATAATGAGATTCAACCAGAAATCTTGGACACTGCCAGAAATTTGTCATGAGTTATCTTTGGTCACAATGGCAGTCAGTAGACTATGAAAACATTTACACACATCACAGTATGCGCTGTAAAACCGCCGGTCTTGACTTGATTTTTTATTATATGCTAATTTTGACTTTGACACAAAAATCAGGCTGTCTAAACCTAGAGAATATCTAATCTCTCTTTAGCTAAAGTAAAAAGGACTTCCAGACTCTTTAATGCTGGATTCAGGACCTCCATAGGACCTCAAGTTTGTGCATGGAGGTTGATGATTATAACATGGTTTAATTTGGGAATTAAGTGGTTTTGGCTAAGGAAAACAAATTTTTTTTTAATAAAATTGTGTCACTAATGGCAAGGTTTATTAAGGCTTATAAAAGAAAATGAGGAAATATGAACAGTTAAGATACAAAATTATCATACCATCTGCTGTAGGCTTCAGCTTCATATTGGCAGACATTGTGACTTAATTTTTGACGTGCCATTAACTTGGAAAATCAGGGCACTTAGAGTTGAAATTATGACATTGTATTGCCTCTCAAGGTGCACTGACCTGGTAATTACAATATTTCTGATTGAACCTGAAGGCAACTTAAACATCAGCCTTTTTATTTCTTTCCAGAGCTACAGAGCAGTTCCTGTGGAAACCCAGGCGTTCCTGCCAAAGGGATTCTGAATGGCACACGGTTTAACGTGGGTGACAGGATCCAATACCGCTGTGTGCCCGGGTACACACTGGATGGTCATGCTCAGCTAACATGCGTCACTAGCACGTCCAACGTAGCTGCTTGGGACTTTCCGGTGCCCATTTGCAGAGGTGAGGCTTTGTTTGGCAAATCATTCACAATATGTTTCACATAAAATGTCTTAAACTACACCTAATATTACATGCCTCATGTATACATTTGAGGCCAAAAGGTTACACCTACCTCAGCTTAAAATACTCAAGTGAGGGGCATTGTGAGGCATCATGTTTTGCTGGAAAAGGACTGGTGTACTCCAGAAAATTGATAGCAATACTGGAGCTAAACCTAAAGACATGCATCCAAAAGTTAAAAACTTGTCCGCTCCCTGAAGGTGACTTGAGAACCCTTGCCCCTGGTGGAAGTATCTTGGGATCTACTTGTGAAGTGATAGAATAGAGAGCATAAGGCCATTTTTTGAGAGAAGTATTTGGTCATGCTTTAAAGCATATTGTTTACTTTAAACAGACTGGTCACTTGTCAGAAATAACTGTAACAATTGTAAACTTGCTCAGAGGTTAAAACATTCGGAAGGTTGTGAGTTCAAATTCTAGGACCACCACACTGCTGCTGCTGGGCCCTTGAGCAAAGCCTTTAACCCTCAGCTGCTTGGTTGTATAAATGAGATAAATGTAAGTCACTCTGGATTACGGTGTCTGCCAAATGCTGTAAAAGAATAAAAGAAGTAAATAAGTTTGCTCAGTGGTGAGTTACAGACTTCGGGCATGTTGTTGAACAACTTAGTGATTCCTCCAGGGATAAAGGTTCAGGGCTGATGTCAAAAAGTGTTTTTTATTGAAAGTTTCTAGAATTTTGCTGTCGGCACTAAAGCACTGACCAGTCTCCTGAGGAAAGGTATAAAATTTGTATGCTCTTAGGTTTGTCAGCAAATATTTGAAAAGGTTAAGTCGATTTTGTCTCAGGAACCAGCTTCAAGCACGTCAGATTTCAGCAAAAGTTAAATCTCTGTTTAACGATAGTCTAACAGAGATAGCGTTACCCTTTTGACTTCTCTGGAAGACTTTAAACAAACCCTTGATCTTTTGGCCATGTCACTTGGTTACACAATATTGTACTAAGAAAGACTTGAAAGTGTTTTAATGGTGCTTGATGGTGGATGTGATGGGGGAGCAATATTTTAGGATGTTTTGCTTATTTAATTTATATGTGGAGGGCTTTAGAACATCTCTAATTTATGAGAATTTATAAGATTACTTAGAGGATTCACTTACACACTGAAAATCTATCAAATAAAATTGGAAAAATCAGTCATTTAAGAAGTTCTCAGCTCACTGAGCGTGGAATAAAAGGTAGTGTTGTCCTCAAAATGACCTCAGAACTAGCAGATTTATTTTTTCTAAGTTTTATTCCCAAGTCCCCAAAACAAAGTGTGGAAAAAAAAAAACCAAAACAAAACAGAAATTATGACAACGCTGCTTGGTGTTTGCTGATGAGCTGATCAGGATATTCGAGTGTCGAAGGTAGCCTGAGGTGTTTCAAAAAGATGTAAGCTAAATTTGTACACATTGATTTCTACCTTTAGCCTCGGAGCATAATTCGATAAAAAAAAGTCCATAGGAAGTCACCTGGACTTAAGTTTGCTGGTTATTAGAATACTGAGACGGTGTGTAGTGGAAGGTTTTTTGCATGTTAGGTACTTCAACGATGTAAAAGGCGAGCAAAAGAAATATGGAAAGACACTTTTTTTATCACAGTGCTGTTGAATTCTTTTTGAACTGGATCGGTGTTGATTAACGTTCTTTAACAGCGGCTCTGAGAATACGCTATCGTTCCTGTAGTAACGGATCATTTACAGGGACTCGTATAATGAATGCGATACGTAAAATAAACCAAGTTGTAAGTTATAATTTAACAAAGTAAAAAGTGTATAATTATTGCTACTATTGCTAAGTTGTTTTTATTTCTATAGTAATATTTTGAAATTTTGGAAGGAGTCTCCAGGGTTAGTGCTGTGTAAAAGTACAAAACTGTAATTTTAAGGGTTTTTTTTTTTTTTGTTGTTGTTGTTGTTGTTGTTGTTGTTGTTGTTGTTGTTTCATGGTAGCTTTGTTTAGAGAATAAAAAAACAACAACAAAGAAAAACACCATCTCTGTTTGGATGTACTGTATGTTGTTAAACTTCAAGCTAGCCAGCTACCCGATTAGCAATGCATATTTACCTCCTCAGATCAGCAAACTGTTTTGTCGGGTTTTATATGTTTAACAAGCAAGTTTACACTAAAATGTTTTACCTCTGCAAGTCTCCAGTCAGAGTAGTATGAAGTCCGTAGTAAGTGTTCCTAGTCTTGTTGCCATGGTAATAAAGTTTCTCCATGCGTGGTGCATTCCACTAGCATTCCACTTGACGACAAATCACTTTTCTTGCTGCTCAGATGAAAGTTTCTGGAGCATTTGTGTATGAAATATAGCAGTGTATATCTGCATCATAACAAACGAAATAAAGGAGCATGTGCTCTTTACAGTGGATCATATGACTTCCACTGTCTTTGCTCCCATTGGTGGTAGACGCTGCACCGATTTGCTGCATGTTCATAAAGTTCTACTTTCCTCAGCTTTTTTTCATCACTTGACACGTCCACATCAGAAGTTGCCGCTCTCATTAAAATGGCTGTAAGTGATAACGGAGCATAGAATATGGTCAAGATCACACAGAGTGACCTGAAACTAGTGCAGAATCTTGAATATTGAGTATCTGGTTAGCGGTGCTGCATCTCAGCTCAAAGCTCCAGGATCAATCCTGAGCTCAAGTTACTATGCAGTGGATCATTATGTATTTCTGCCTGATACCCACTGTTCCAGAGATAGACCTCACTGCAAACCTGGCCAGGATAAAGCTCCTACTGAAGAGACTGCAACTTAACAATAAGCCATGATTATGAAACCAACTGCTCAAGGACTCATAATAAAAGCAGACATCAAACTGATTCTCTTCTGCAGTCCAGAGGACTGACGTAGCTGTAGCAGCAACATGCTGTGACCTTGTTAGCATATCGTTCGAACAAAATGAATAGCTGTGTGTCGAGTAAGGAGAAGGCATCTGATCTGTATGGAAAAAAAAGGCTCTCATTTTCTTATCCAACCGTTAATGGAAGTAGCAATAGATCCACCTATGTGAAAAGCTCTCTGTCATAAAAAAAAAAATAATAAAATGATAGGTTTGTGTTCCAGACCTGTCCATACGGTCCATCTCTTCCTCTCATCCTGGTCTCGAACCACTTTGCAAGTGGTGCAAAACTCTCATAACAGGCAGATGGTCTTTTGATGTCATGTTCCACTGAGAAACTGTCCATTCTCTTGATGTCCGAGTGCAAAAACATAAAACTGCCCTCCCTTTACTTCCACCAGCAAGCAGACCAAGAGGAATACCTCTCTAATGTCTCGTTGAACTGTGAAAATCGCTGTACTGTGAAATACAAAAATACAAACATGTCAAGGATCTTCTTGCCGGAGTTCTTTCAAGTTTCGCTTCCTTTTCTGCATGCAGGACACGCTCTGGTCTTCACCACTATTCCAGTCATTCCGGTTCTTTCCTTGTTGTGCTCTGACATTTTTCTCTCAAACTTCTGCACACTGTGGCTAATTTGTAGCGCTGAACTCCTCACATTATTGCATAGCGGTCACAAGAAGTTCCCTCAACTAATGATTAGTGAACACTGAATTCTGGATTCTGATTGGTTAGAAAGCGTTGATTCATTTTCTAGAACATCTGAGAAGTTCTAGGATTAGTTTATAGTAGAAGGCTATCAGATGTGGTTGCTAGGGTGTCTCTATGCAGTTGCTATAGTATTGAATGAAGGGTGTTACTATAATATTCCAGTTGTTTTTGCTTGGTTTTTCATATGATAAAATCAGTTGATTAGTAGGGTGTTCCTAGGTGGTTATTATTTGGTGGTTGCTATTCTGCCACATCTAGTTGCTAGGGTGCTGTTAGCTGGTTGCTATGATATTTTAGGTAGCTGAAAGCTTGTTTTGCTAGGTGGTTGCTAGGGTGCTACTGTGTGCTTGCTGTGATATTCCAGGTGGTTGCTAGGGTGTTGCTAGGGGGTTGCTATGATATTCCAGGTGGTTTGCAGGTCATTCTTAGCCGGTTGTTATGTTATTCTTGGTGGCTGTGAGAATGTTGGTTAGTGGTTGCTATGCTATCCATGTTTGTTGTTAGGTGGTTGCTATGATATGCAGGTTGTTGCTAGGCAACAGTGTTTTTATTCCAAATAAAAATTATAATAACAATAATAATGGCAATAATCAATTAGAAAGGTAATAATAATCAATCAATTTTTCTCCCCAAAATAAATAAAATAAATAAATAAATATAAAAGAAAATGTAATAAAATTAAATCATAAATAAATAAAATGTAATATAATGTAAAATAAAATAAAATAAAATAAATTATTTAATGTTTATTTAATCCAGGACTAAAATCACACGTATTAGCAAAAAAATTACATAATCACATTAAAAGTCCTGAACTCTAGACTCCAGGTGTAAATGCTGGAAACGCCCCCGAGCATGGAGATAACATGCGCAAATCATGAATATTCATGAATATTATCTGTGAGCTTTATTTTACTCAGTGATCATATGAACATTAGCCAGTGCACATGATTATCAGGTTTACGTGATTTATTGTTAAAATCCACAATGTTGTGGTTCTGTGTTCATTATGTTGTCGGTGGTGTTAATGCATTAAATAACATCAGGTCGGAGATCCCTAAAGTAAAGCACTGCAGAGCCACACAGTTTATCAATGACATCAAAATCTGGGCCTTGATAAAGACGCTGCTGGTGAGATACGTGCTTCATGTTTCATGTGTCACTGCGATCCCAAACCAGGGAGGTGTGTGAATTCCCAGCAAACCTTTATCCAACCTTCTCCGTATGAAAAAGGACAGCATTGCCTGATCTCAGCTCAGCTATACGTGTCATCAAAGCACTCACACTTGGACATGACAAGATTCTCTCGCGGCAGCGGAACGTTATCTGAGCTTACCTCCTTGCTCGTCTCACGTCCGAGCCTAAAAGCGCTGAGATCAAACACATTATCGCTTAGGAGTTGTTTGTCTCCGAGTAGCGTTGAGGCGAGCATGAATATTTAAAAAATAAAATAAATAAAAAAAATCCAGCATGAAAACGTAATGCAGAATGGCAAGGACATTATCATTTCAAAGGCTCGTTTTTATGGTTGCTAAATTCAGGACCTGCAGGCTGTCTCTGGTTGCATCACAGCCGAAATCCATGCATGTTACAAGTGAAGCTCGTGTTTCAGGGGAATGATGTTTAAAATGAACTGTGTATTGTAAGAAAACTTCAAAAGCACGCTTGAATAATGGAAGTGAAAGTTCAAGTATTTTGCAACCGAGGCTGGTTGCATGTTTCATATTTTAATCAGGAGACAGACGTGCATTGAGAAAATGTCTTAAACCAGCAGGGCTAATCATGGATCAACGTTTTCATTAGCGCTCTTTACAATTCTGTGACGTAACGGATGAAGAGGCGGAGCTGTTTTTAAAGCTGTGACGGTTTCGTTTGGCCTGAATTTAGAAACTGACTGTAATTTGCTAGAAGAAGAGTAAGAGATTCCCTAGAAATGCTCAAGTCTTGAAATACTACTACTACAGATAATTAAAAAATAAATAAAATAATTAATTAATTAAATCATATTAATAATATTAAGAAGAAGAACAACAACAAAATTATTATTATTATTATTATTATTATTATTATTATTAATTGTTTTTTTCAGACATATAATTGGACAAAATCTGTTCATAGAAATAACACAAAATAAAACAAATAAATAAGCAAACAAACAAATTCCTTCATCCTCAGACACATCAAGGTCACTTCAAATACTTTTATTTAATTCATTATGCTTTAAATATTTCAAATGAACTCTTTTTTTACACACTTTAAAATTCATTCGTTGTCTACCGCTTATCCGATCTATTCTTGGGTCACGGGGAGCCTGTACCTATCTCAGGCGTCATCGGCCATCAAGGCAGGATACACCCTGGACGGAGTGCCAACCCATCACAGGGCACACACACACACTCTCATTCAATCACACACACTACGGACAATTTAGAGATGCCAATCAACCTACAATGCATGTCTTTGGACCGGGGGAGGAAACCAGAGTAAAGCCCCAAGGGAGAACATGCAAACGCCACACACGGCAGAGGTGGGAATCGAACCCCCAACCTTGGAGGTGTGAGGCAAACATGCTAACCACCAAGCCACCGTTCTGTTTTTCTTTTTTTTTTTTCCCACAAATGATTTTAACAACTTCAGGGTTTTTATACTAGGAACTATTTGGCCAAAAATGGCAAAAAAAAAAAGAAAAGAAAAAAAACCAGCGCTGTGCAAACGTAAACATATTTTATTTTCAGGTTATTTCTCACTAAGCTAATTATAATGATTTGTCACCACTTAACAAATAAATCTTGTCTGAGAAGCGTTATCTGAGTTCATAATTGTTTTTTTAATAACGGTTGAAATAAAATTGTCAGACCCTTGAGTTTGTAAATCTACCCCAGCTCACTAATCTGTCACTGCTATATTTTCTCTGCGTAGCGTTTGGTTTGTTTATGAGAGGATTGAAGGCGACAACCTGCACCCCGTGATGCTGAACTCTCCCATATCACACTCATTGATTTCCCTAAACGCTGTTTATATCATGCTGTGAAATTACAAAGCAGCTCGGCGGTAGATTGTGAATTTTACCCTGCGTTTAATCTCCACAATCTGAAGCACGTTGCTTTTGTAATATTGTGGGTTATTGAATGGCTCGGAGTCCTGAGTGTGTTTTGTTAGGACATCATTCAGTCCACGTCGCGCTCAAACTGCGTCTGTTTTGCATAATTGACCGAGTGGAGTTTCTGAAACGGGAGAAGAGTTTACTCAGATTTATACCCTGGCCTCCAGTAATGTATCTGCGTTTGGCGATTTCTATTAATACGATTTTGCTTTATGATCCAGTGTGTGAGGAAAGAAGAACTGAATCGGTTTTCTGAGACCTGACGCTTGTCTGAGACGCTGTGAATGTTAATGAAGGGTAATTTAGTCGAGTCGAACTGCCTTATAGACAAAGATTCACAGTTACTGAAGATTATTTCCCAAAGAAGGATTAGTGAGGGATTAGTTCTGTATCTTTATTGATGAAACTGTAGGCGGAGTTACTCTTCTCAGGTTGGTTATTTTACTTAAACAGTATGTCGTTTGCCTGTGAATACAATTTTATTTATTGTGCTATACATTTTGTACTTTTTAGCAGCTCATAGTTGTATTTAATATAGTGGAATGTCCGTGAAACAGCTTCCTGTTCTCATTCACATCCCAGCAGCTATAAACAGGGTTTTTATTTTATTTTTGAAGTGCCATGTTACAGAAAAATAGCATAGCATAAACACCGACGAGTTATAAAGTGACAGGTTTATCTCTGACTCTCTTACACAGCGCTGACACTGGAGTCTCCTTCCATAAATATTAAATAAACATCTCCTCAGCATGCAGCTGGAGCTATTATCAGAATTTCTGTTATAAAGAATAAATTAATTAATAATAAATAAATAAATACTTAGAATAAAAGAATGATATTTTATTTATATTATAGTGATCATAAATAAATAAAATTATTTATTTATTTTTTATTAATTTCTAACCTTTTTAATTCATTTTTACCTTTTTTTTTCACACCTTCTGACCAATCAGAATCAGGCTTTCTGCAAGTGCTGTGGTTTAAATACAGGAAAATTGAATAAAGAAGTAAGTGAAAGATAGAGAGAACTAATTATCTGACAATAATTATCCCTTCTTTTTTCTTCTTCTTCTTTTTTAAAATTGTAAACCTGCAATTAACAGTCAAACGCATTGCTTAAGAGCCATATGGAGTAGAAAATCATGTATGTGGACACCTGACCATCACAGCTATACATGGACGTTTCCCACATGGTGGCTTTGGCTTTAAAAAATAACTTTCAACTGGCTTTTTATCCTCTTAGAAAAATCTGAGGTGTAACTTAATTTTACCATTTAACATCAAGGTTTAAATCATTTCTTGTCTTTCCGTGTCGGTTCATCAGCGGAGGACACGTGCGGAGGAACCTTCCGGAGCTCCAGCGGCGTGATTTCCAGCTCGGACTTCAAGAACGACTACAAGAACAGCGGAGAGTGTATGTGGACCATCGTGGCCGATCCTGGAGACACCATTTCGCTCGTCTTCACTGACTTCCAGATGGACAACAAGTTCGACTACTTGGAGGTGGAGGGATCAGAGCCGCCATCGATATGGTGAGAGACTTTTATTTTTTTCATTTTTCACACTATGATAGATATATTCCTTTGTTGCTGTATTTCACTTTTATGTAGCAGAAGGAACTTTCTGGTGTGATAATGCAGCATGCCGCTGTGATAATGTTCTCAGATTCCTCTGTTTTTCTGCTTTAACATGGTAATTATATGTAAATGGATATTTTGTGCATTTTTTTTTGTCACATGGGTAAATTGCCATTATTAAAAAAAAGCATATAATTTGTAGCTTGACATTTTCAGGGTTCTTAAAGAAAAGCGAGGAATAAAACACTTGGAGTTGTGATGTTAGAGATATTAAGTTGAAGTAACTGTTACCATCGTGTAGTTGATTATTTTTCAATAATATTGAAATAATCCATGACTGAAGTGCTTTACAATGGAACCTCAGCATACGAATGCCCTCCCTAATGCATTTTCACCTTAAGAATTGAAATTTTGCAAGAAATTTGCATTGGCATACAAAGCATTTTCGGCACATAAACGAACTGATCTGAATGCCAGCTAAGTTGCACGCACGAAACTTGTTTGTATCAGTGGAAAGCCATTTTTTGGGCATTTTTTGTTGACAGATTGGTGGCAAGGTAGCCTATTTTTAGCCCAGGTTTAGTGGCACGACTTCCTGTGAGGATCCTAGACAGGGTATGCTTGGCTTGGGTCAGTTCTTTGTAAGCAGCCATACAGTTTACATACGCTTTGCATTGGTAATATTGGTAATATCTTTGGGTGGCTGGAACAGATTATCAGCTTTTATGTTTTTTCTTATGGGAAAATTCATTTCACAATACAAATTTTCGGCTTAAGAACTCACCTCCAGAACGTATTAAATTCCTATGCTGAGCTTCCACTGAATTCCATTTACACCACAGAAATTTGCCTTAAATAAAATCAGCATAATTAATGGTTACTTTGGAAACTCTGGAAAGACTAAGCAAAGTTTCTGTTATCCATGTGAAATCATTAGTTATTATGTAGATGTTACAGAAAATGAAGCAGCTAATCAGAATTAGGAATTCAGAATAGAAAATGATGACTGTGAGTTTGAATCCCAGGTCCAGCAAGCTGCCTCTGCTAGGCTCTTGAGCAAGGCCCTTAACCCTCAATTCCTGATGCATAAAAAATGAGATACAAATGTAAGTCGCTCTGGATGAGGCCATCTGCCAAATGCCAAAAATGTATACTGGATAAATATTGGTGTGAAGATGTAAAAAACAGTCTGGAAAATGGTGTCGTGTGGATTTAATTCTGTATCATAAAGATCTGAATCTTATTTCTCATCTCAAGCCACTTGAGGAAATGATTTTCACTCATTTATAAAGTTTACCCCATGCTTAGATGCTGATGTGTTTCTTAATCAGATCCTGTAATCCTTTTTTTTTTTTCTTTTTTTTTTTGCGAACCAGCGCATAATTCCTCGGGTGCTTAATAACTATCCCTGTCTTGTTTGTCATGCCAATATTCTGTACAATTTCCCTCCCCGGTGCCTTCATCGATTCCAGCAAAACGTTCGCGAAAGCTACATGATGAGGTAGACGAGTCCCCGTGAAGCCGGAACAAGCTTCCTGTCTTGCTCTTGCACTAAATCCATTAGTTTTGTTGGAGTGACCTTTAGGTAATTCCAACAAACTTGTAACTGCCAACAGGGCAACAAAATCAGACTGTAACATTCAGATCACTCAGAGTTTCAGCGACTAGGAAAGGAGAAACAAATGAAGCAGTCGATCATATTTGCATGATTTAGCTCTAATTTATGACCTAAGTGCTATAGCGGCAGCTCTGACAGTAGCGAAGCTAATCACAGGTATATTGATAATGCGCTTCTCACACATGGACTTGTACGTTAGACGTACCACATAAACGGATTAAAAAATACATCAAAATTTCGATACACTAAGGTTTTCAGTGAGGGGGTGTTGATTTAATATATATAAAGTAAGGAGTCTTCAGTGTCAGTGCCTTGTATTGTACCTTCTAACATTTTAAGATTTCTTGGTAACATGACAATCTTTGTTAATGCTTGTTGTCTTCCTCAAAGAGAAAATAGAGGTCAGGCTGGTAAGGAATGACCGTTTATAGCTGCTATAGTACATGTCCTGACAGGACACTACCTTGTTTCACAGATGCTACGCAATATTAAATTAGCTAAAAACGGATAAAAAATCTGTTATAAATGTGAAGAATTCTGTTTAGTTGATTTTAATTGAAAAACTTTTTAAGTAAAAGAAATGTATTTGTTGGCCGTGATATAAGAGGAATTAAACACCTCAGGCTGTGCTGTCATAAGAAAATAGTCAACTTCTAGGTGGAACTTTTTGCATCATGCTGGAGTTTTTGCACAATAATTCATACATATGTTTGAAAAATTGTCCTAAACGCAACATAAGACTTAAAGGGGACACATGACGCCATCCTTTCCCTTTGTATCTGGGTCATTTTAGAGGCCTGTGGTCGCCTGTTTTCAGATCTCCCCTCTCATTCTGAAGCAAGTTGTGAATAAGGTCAGGTGTGACTTCCTGTGTCTTCTCTCTTCTCAGCACTTTGGCAACGTAACTGAATCGTCTGCACAGAACAAGGCCAAAAATATTCTCTCATGAACCCCGAGTGTCCTGCATCTCAGACAGACCGACGACATCTCGATCCCAAACGAGCCGATCCATACCTGTTCCTTCCTGCTTGAGTTTTCCTTTTGCTTTTATTCCCTCTTCTACAATATCGCTGTCTCAGAACGTTTCTGGCAATCCCCATCTCTGGAAACAGAGATATTTTGTACGCAACCTCATTATGTCGCCTCACAGATGATGGTTAAAAAAAAAGAAAACAAACGGTTGCATGCATAACACTTTCGACAAGATTACTTTGCATATAATCGCTCCGCTTCTGTGCGGCAGGAAAACTGGTGTCGTATTGTTGTGTTTAACAAAATAGGCAGCTTTGGAACAAAAGCTAATGCCAGATGTTTTTCCACGATTTTATTTCGGAGCGTTTTGATTTGGTTTGTTTAGAAAGTTTGCTGTCCGGCTTTCATGACAACTCTTTGTCCACTTTGCATGTCTAACACGTAACTCCGTAGTGAATTTTAACAAGTTTTTATTTTCTCAGCTCTCCTGGTCAGTGTTATGATATTAGCCAGGCTGTATAAAATTACTGCCGGTCGCAGGCTCTGTAAAAGCTCACCCACAGTCTATTAATACGGCTTGTCACTGAGCACATTATGCAGCTTTGTATAAACTGATAATGAGGCTCGAGCCCAGCTGGCCTATATTGTGTTTCTGCCCCAGCCTGTGCTCAGAGAATTCTCTGATATATGACTCTGTATCTTATTAAGCTTCTTTTGACTCATCTAAGATATTATAGAGTTATATGATAATGTGGCTAAATACTTAAACAATACGATTTACCTGTGCTTTGAAAACTTGACTATTTTAAGAGCAGGCCAGCAATCCTCTAAGCGTTGTGGTAAAAAGGTGCACTTTCTTGTCATGTCACTGTCAAATCCCTGTCTAGAACTTTGAAATGTTTGCACACAAGATGAAACGGGAAATCTATTGTTGGCAGCTTTGCAGACGAGCCTGAGATTTTGTCCTGCCCCAGGCTCCTGCGCCATTTACATCTCAGTAAATAGCAAGGCGATTTATAAAGGTCAGCTTTTACGGTGTTGTACGAAATCCTATTTAAGCTCAACACCACACACGACCAAATTCTTGCTCTGTTTCTCTCAGGTGCATCGTTGGGCTCGATTTAACAAAGAGATTATTCAAATTTTAGATGAGTTTCATCTTGTAGCTCAGCAAGGGTTATTATCATAAAGCTTAGTGATCTGGTACCTCTTTAAAGATATGATTAAGCTATACAAGCAAGAAATAAGAGTTTTGAATCAAGCAGAACAACGATCAGAGTAGGTGAGAAGTGGCACATGAGCAGCTTCTCTTCCACGGTGGTCCATTTTAACCAGGTGGGTCAAAGCAGGAATTGTCTTTTTATTCTCAATAAGGTGATGTGGCAGAACGGTATTTACATTTATGGAATCTGGCACACACCCTTATGCAGAGCAACTTACATTTACACAACTAATCAATTAAAGGTTGCATGGCCAGCTTGGGATTCAAACTCATAACCTTCTGAGCATTAAGCCAATGCCTTAACCAGTGAGCTACCACTTTCCCCAAATTTCTGTAACAAAAATGGGGTAAACAACCAATCTGTTTATACATTTAATGGAGTTGAGCAGAATTGATCTCCTTGAGTCTTACAAAAATCCACATCCTTCCTTAAAGGAAACTTTGGAGGCATTGTGTAGACAAGTAGAAACTTCCAAAATTTGTGTTTTTTTATGTATGCTTTCTTCACCACAATAATAAGACAAGGTGAGTGGTACTTCCACTGCCAAGCCATTGCTTTCTCACAGATAAATGAGGGGTCCATGTTGGCATTAGTAAGTCTGTATGAAAAAAAGTCAGCAGGTTGCATGGCCAGGATGTGGTCAATAAGAGGTGATGTGTGCTTCTAACTTATTTTCACTCTCTGTAGTGTGGCTACAAAAGGAAATGGCACAGTCAGCAGCACCCTGGAGAAGTCCAGGAATTGATTTGATGGTTGTCAGCCATTGAATGCATGGTCAAAAACCACCCTAGTTTTATCTGGGCTGAACTGATAAGCATAGGGATTCTTGATGAACCCAGTTGGCACCAGTCTGGCAGTGTGCCTTTCCAATAAGTAGAGCAATTTGTTCTTGTCTCAGACTGGTCTTTGTGAAGATGTTTTGGATGAAGTTTAAATGTGAGGAAGAGTTAAATGAGAACCTCTTTGAGCTGGTGGGCATGGTTCCACTCAAGATAAGAGACACAGAATTGAAGAGATTATGCAGGATGGATTGAGGAGGAAAGGAAGATTAGTTTAGTAAATACCCAGAAATCAGGCATTTTGAAAGAATGAAGAACTTTAGAATGGGAACTGATTATGAATGTTGAATTTGACAGAGTTGACAAGGTCCTAAAAAGTGCACATTACAAGTTTACGATGTCTAAGGGTTGATCTTGAATTCTAGTGCTGTAGTAGGGGCAGTGTTGGCTCAAGTGCCTAAGGCTCTTGGTTGTTGATTGGGGTTCAAGTCGCAACAAGGCCCTCAAACCCCTCTCCCCAGGGATGCTGCATCATGTCTGACCTTGCCCTCTGACCCCAACCCCCCAAGCATGAGCTATGAGAAGAAAGAATTTTACTGTGCAGTAATGTATATGTGACAAATATAGGCTACTTAACTTAAGTGGTTACAGCCCTGGGTTGTTTATTGGAGGATCTGGGTTCAAGCCCCAGAACTGCCAAACTACCACTTTTGGCCCCCTGAGCAAGACCCTGTGCTCTGACCACAAACCCAAGAATTTCACTGTGTTTCACTGTGTTTGCAAATGTTTTATTGCATTTTGACCTTAGTATTTGACTTTGGCTTATTGACCTTGCCTAATTAGTATAAAGTGGTCTCACCCAGAAAACCTATAAGCACGGTCAATCCCAGGAAAAAAAAAGTCAACACAAACCCTTGGAGGCTCAGTGGTTAAGGCTTGGGGCTAGTAATCACTATAAACTAACTCATGTTTAGACGGTCATCAGTTAAGCACTTGTACAGCCAAAGCACTTAAGCATCTCTTCCCCAGGGTCTCTGTATACCGTCTTTCTGATCAATAGTTTAAAATCTTAACCACTGAGCCGCCATTACCCTAAGGAGTTGAGTCATTGCCTGGATTGCTTGCTTGGAATGAACCATGTCTAAAGCTTTGGGCTGCTGATCAGAAGGTGATGAATTCAAGCCCCTGTACTTATAAGCAGCCAATTTTAGGCTCATGAACACGGCATGTAGTTCTGTCCTTCCTAACATTACGTAACAATAAAGGCTTCTTCAATTATAGGGTTCTGCTGTATCTCCCATTCATTCTTAAACCAGGTAGAACCTTGTAACAGTATATCAAGGGAACTCTGTGCTCATTTACGCTCCAAAAAAAAAAAAAGGGAAGTGAAGTGAAGAATCCCACACTGTCTTTCTGAAAGAAGGCCAGACCCCTGCTGCACACTTCAGACAGCATCTTTTCTTTGGTAAACGTCCCACTGTTGAAGTGGATAATGTGAGTCCAGGGTGAGATTGCCTTTAATTGCGGCAAGGCAATAAAACGTCCATCTCCAGCCGAAGGCATGAGAGCCGGAGCAGCGTGTGTAAAGCTTGAGCTGCATCTTAATGTATTCTTGCCACAGATAACACACACTGGTGTATAGTGAGAAATGTTTCTAGTTAATGTACTTAATAAAAATCGCAGATCCTAAAAGATTCTTCACAGTCATTATTTTCAAGTTAACGCTTTTTTCCTTTTTTTTTTACTTTGTGGTTGGGATTCTTTTTTTGTAAGATTTCTTCCACCTACATACATTCTCTTAAGCAGAATAGCAGTATGTTAATGTAGAGTATGTGTTTTTTTACTCCACAGGTTGTCTGGGACAAATATACCGGTGCCTATCGTCAGCAACAAGAACTGGCTCCGGCTTCATTTTGTCACAGATAATAGTCACAGACACAAAGGCTTTACTGCTCAGTATCAAGGTAAACTTTTTCTTGGGTATATTTTCTTGGGTCTTGTATCTAGTTCTCTCTCTAGCTAAGCTCTAAAACCTTTACGTGTATCAGCATTCTAACTAAAGTGCTGATTCATTACATTCATAGTTCATCTGCAATGCAAATCTATCTCAGGATTATATCAATGTGCCTGTTCTAATACCTTATAAACAGATTAAAAGTATAGTTGAATAATTCTTGGTTGCTCGCAGGATAAAAAGAAAGTACAGTTTAGGAAACTTCAGGCCAAAAGTATGCGGACACCCATATCTAGTTCTTCCACAAAATGTTGCCACAAAGTTGGAAGCATACAATTGTATACAGCTATAGCGCTACAGTTTCCCTTCACTGGGACTAAGAAACGCAAACACTGCTCCAGCACGATGATTCAATTCAATTCAATTTTATTTGTATAGCACTTTTAACAAACAGCATTGTCTCAAAGCAGCTTTATAGACCATAAGAAACAACAAACAGACAAACAGTACTAGATGTTAGACAAAATTTTCCCTAGTGAGCAAGCCTGAGGTGACTGAGGCAGCTCGAGTGTCCTGCACAGAGCCTTGACTCTGACTCAACCCCACTGAACACCTTCAGGATGAACTGGAACCAGAGCCTCATCAACATCCCAACATTAGAGTCTGATCTCACTAATACTCTTGTAGCTGAATGAACTCAAATTCTCCACAACCGCAATCCAACATCTAATGAAATGCATTCCCAGAAGTGTGAAGATGTTCAACAAGCACATATGAGTGAAAGCATTTGGCCATATATATTGTTCTTTAATAAATAAATAAAAAAAAAATAAAATAAAAATAAATAAATAAATAAATGGCTAATTAATTTGCTGAAAGAGCAATAAAACATTGCAGATTGTTTAATCAACCCCCCCCCCATTGTTTTGTTCCATACTTACATATATTCAATTGTTTGCACTGTTTGTTGCATTACTAAATGAAATTTATAGCAAAATAGATTGCTGAAAAAAGTAATTAATGCTTAATGAACAGTGAGCAGATTGTGGGTTCCAGTGTAAAAAATAATGAATGGACACAATAATTAATAAAACAAACACCATTATGCAGGAATTACCGACATAATTACTTTGTCATATTGAAATGAGTTAGTCACAGCCTCTGGTCTCTGACAGCTGTTTCGAAACTTTTAAGACTTCAGTCTTGTAATAATACGACGGATGCATTTTTAAAAAAAAAAAAGAATTAATGATTACATGGGAATGTTAAAGATCTGAGTACACCGTATCTCAGCAAGGCTAGTCACATAACTCAGCGATACGTATCATATATCTCTATTCCAGTCCCTCGATTCCTCTGTGATATTACATCAGATTCAGATCACAATACAAGTGAAATTGAGACGGCACAATCCCCTAGCTCCTGAAAGAAAGATTGTTAGCCCTGTAACATGCTGCTCTCCGCACCTCAAAAGGAGGATGTCTCTGTCCCTGTACAACCATTTCCTTTCACTCATATTTTCTCAGCCTTGCAACAAATGGAGCTGGAGAAGATTGATCTTGGTATTGTGGCTATTCTCTGGGAGACCTGCCTTGTCCAATTTGATTTTTTTTCTCTCTCTCTCTCTCTCTTCTGAACAGTGAAACGGTCTGGAGACTTCAAATCAAGAGGGGTGAAGCTGTTGCCTGGGAAAGACAACACAAGCAAATTTGCTATAAGTAAGTCCGATGTCTCTTTAGCGGTTTCAAAAGACTTTCTTTCTCTTTTTCTCTCGCTGTCGTCAGATCAGACTTTAAAAAACCAGAGTGATCGCTCGTTAGATTCTTTTACAGCCAAAGTGTTGATAGTGCTGTACAGCTGAGGCGCACAGGATGCATGTAAACTACAAAATACGCTAAAATACAAGACCTCAGAGACGAGAAAACAATGCAATGCAATATAACAAAACATGATTTCCCAAGTCTATTGTTTACCGACAGGAACAATTTCTATAAACCAAGACCTTTAACCATGACATTTAGTCCCTGATGATGGAGTTACATAGAGAGGTTGAGTTAAATACAGTATGAACGTCTGCTGAAGCACCTGGGCTAATATTTACAAAATTTAATTTATTTGGATATCTTTATGTCAGAAAGTCATGTTTGGAGCTAAAATGCTAGTCCGTTGTGGACTGTGCTGCAGACGTAGACAAAACAAATAACAAACGGTTTTGTTTGTATCGTCTGTATGGTTTGTTGTGAGTAAGTTCAGTAAGTTGGATTCACACGGAAAGATCTTTTAGAAGAAGAAAGCTTTTTGGATACAAAATTGAGTTACAGGCTGATTTTAAATTGATTTTCTGAGCCATCGTTCAGATTATTACCCTAACCATCGGGATAGAAAGTGTTTACTGCAGAAGGAATAAAGTTTTACATTGCTGTCATATGCAATACAAGACTAATATAGTCTAGTATATTGCTCCATGAGTTTTCCATTTTATAATTATGACTTTAATCAGTTCATATTCAATTAAATTTAACAATACGGCTTCCGCTCTAGATAATCAACAGCTTATAAAATAGCACTTGATCCAGCGCATCTTATTATTATGATTTATATATATATATATATATTCACACTCCATATCACACTCCAACATTTAATTGTCCATACAAATTAATAAACCACACAACATTAAATCAAGGTAATGGAATCGTAATGTGTGCATGCGTAACATTTCAGATATGTTATCATGCTTTTAATTAGCTATGAACTATTCGGTATTGTTTATAATTTTACCCATAAGGAGCTCAGTTAAGCTCGACTGTGAACGTTTGACATGGATGGAATCTGATTACGGTTCCATTATGTGTTCTTATGGTTCCTGAATGAACCAAAGTGTAATCCATGACCTTCAGTCAACCCCAGGTTTGGTACTAGTTACTCGTCTGCTAGAACATCTTTTTTTTTTTTTTTTTTTTTTACAGCTGTTTGTTCTCATTGCTTAATCATTGCCTCACTCGGCATTTCAAAAGAGTTTTGAAGGAACCAGGAGCCATCAGCAGAAGTGAAATGGATTCCGAGTCCTGGCTCGTAGCTGACTTTTGATTTGCTAACGATGCTTTGACCATCAGGGATGACGTTCTATATCTCAGATCTAAGCCTTTAAAGATGACGCATGCACTCTGCGCATACTAAAAGCAACACTATTCACCGCACCTTCACCGGAAGGCACTTTTGTCAGTCGAACCAACATTCTTATTCCTCCAAAGACCAATATATGATGATTTCTTCACTGTTGATAGCAAATAACATCATAACCAAAGCGACTAAAGCTTCAAATCATGTTTACGTCTGGGAAAGCCTGTGAGTTATTCTGTTTAGCTTGTCTCTGTTCATTAATCTGAAGCAGAGAAACTGCCGTTGTTTTCTCCGGTATATCAGGCTTGTTTAATGTACATGTTTGTTTTGACACCTTTTAAAAAGTGTTTTAAACATCAAGCTCATTGTGCCAGATGGAATAACTTATATCGAAAACTCATATTGTATTTAAACAGAGAGTAAACTTGCTGCTGTATTAGAATTAGCTTCAGAGTGAAAAAAAAAAGAATATCTGTTAAAAACTGTATTCTTCTAACATGATTAGATTCCTGAGATCTCGTACCAGCCCCTGGGTCAGATCTAAATTAGTCCAAGATAAGAGGTATGGAGTAGAGTGATGTAGACTCTAGCGCTATGAATCAAAATTATCAATCATTTTTTTTTATGTTTTTATGTTTTTTTATGTAAATTTTCAACTGAAATTGTGACATTTCTATTAAGCTGAACTTCTGTTAAAGTCGCTAATTTCTGTTGCTAACAACCGCCAACAAGCTAGCATTAGCATAGCCTAATTAGTGATGCTGGGATACATAGTCATGCCGAGCTTATAGTAAACACTGCATGATAAACATCACTGTAGAAAAATATCTGTTTGAGTAAAACCTAAAGACTTAAAAAATTGATTTGAAAGTGTTTAGGTTTTTTCAGATATCTTTTTATTGTGACCTTTGGCCTAATTTACAAAGATACAAAGGCACAAAAATTGTTTGAGATTTGAATGATTGAGATTTATATATCAGGTCCTGATTTTATTTTATTTTATTTTATTTTATTTTATTTTATTTTGTTTTGTTTTGTTTTGTTTAGTTTTAATTTCATTCATTCATTGTCTACCGCTTATCCGATCTATTCTCGGGTCACGGGAAGCCTGTGCCTATCTCAGGCATTATTGGGCATCAAGGCAGGATATATATTTTTTTTATTTTTTTTTTTTATTTTATTTTATTTTATTTTATTTTTTTTTAATTTTTTTTTTTTTTTTTTCCAAACCAGAACCTATGAAATTAACTTAAAAAACTATAAAATTAAAATAAAATTAGAAAAAATGTTCACACATTATTATATTACACATTATATTCAATTTAATTTTATTTTTTATGCTGCTATATTGAGTTCAAATGCAATATATATAATATATATATATATATATATATATATATGCATAATTAAAACTTGAGTACTGATGAAACAGGAAACAGGAAGCTTTTGCTTGATATGTGAGTCTATATATATTTTTTTATCACAATTTTTCTTCCATCGTTTGTTCCCAGCAGAAGAAAGCTCCCGACGTCGGCTATGAAACAAACTCTGTCTGTTAATTCTGTCTTAATATAGATCCAAATTTCCCTCTTTCCCACCAGCACATACTAAAGTATCGACTAACCCGAGTCATAATTCTCATTTTTTCGCCACTCTGAGCGGGCGTGGCACGTATTATAATAAAGTATCGAGCACATCGATTTATCTCAAGCCAGCATTGTACAACTTCGGATACTTAATTACGATAGGATAGAGGTTTTTATTACCCTCTATTTCACAGTGGCTGCCTCGTACATGCAGAATGATGAATTATGTGGGGATTATTTGCCTCGACGCAGGCTCGTTCGGCGTCCCGATACACCAGCAAACACCCCCGTGTTAATCAGCAGGCTCCTTAATTTACCACTTCGACATCAACTGCTGCTTTGACAGCAATTAAGGCGGGGTTTACCGTCACCTCCTGTGCAAAGTCTTGTCAGTCGGATGAAAGATGGATCGTGTTTATGGGGATGTTACGCGGTTAGTGAGTTTACGGTGACTTTTAAAAAGAGTTTGTGGATCGGAATTTGCATCTGTTTAAGAACTAGAGTGTTGTTGAATTCTCAATTCTGATTGGTCAGACTCGGACCGTAGCACTAACCAGAATCACAGGAAGCTTTTGTTCTAATACGTTCTACTAAAACCTTACTCAGGGATTTAGTTTACAAAAAGGCTTTTGTGTAATTGTTGATCATGTGACGTTTTCTGTAACGAGATGGTTATTGAAAATTATTGATTTTAAAGAACATTCATAAGGTAAAGCTGTAGCATTATAAACCATGAATATATGTGTACAATACCTGTTCATTGTGTTCATTGTGTACTAATGCATTATAATGCAGTCTTTTCATTTTTGAACGTCCTCAACATTCTTATGAACAGTTATTATAATGCGTTACATAACCTGACATTATGAAGACGTGCATTATAATGCATTATGAAAATAGCTACAGTGAATACATACTGTATTATATTACTCTTTTGCAGTGTATGTAGTTACATGCATGATGCTTTATAGAGCATGAATGTACAATACCTGTTCACTGTGTTCGTTGTGTTATAATGCATTATAATGCAGTCTTTTTGTTTTTGCCATTTTTTGCGACGGAATCAGAATGCATTACAATGTCCTCAACATTCTTATGTACACTTATTATAATGCGTTACATAACCAGACATTATGACGTCATGTGCATTTTAATGCATTATGAATATAGTTTAAAATGAATACATAGTTACATGCATGATGCTTTATAAAGCATGAATATACGTGTTATAATACAATGCTTGTGCATTGTGTTAAAATGCATTATAATACAGTCTTTTAATTTTGAGTCAATTTTTGCCTTGTTACCTGTTCACTGTGTTCATTGTGTTATAATGCATTATAATGCAGTCTTTTCATTTTTGCCATTTTTTGTGACGGCAGTGACGAGTGAACACATGCATTCTGATGTAACGTCCTCAACATTCTTATTAACAGTTATTATAATGCGTTACCTAACCTGACATTATGAAGTCATATGCACTATAATCCATTATGAATGCAGCTACAATGATGAGTACATGCTGTATTATATTACTCTTAAGCAGTGTATGTAGTTACATATGTAATGCTTTATAAAGCATGAATATACATGTTACAATACCTGTTCACTGTGTTCATTGTGTTAGAATGCATTATAATGCGGTCTTTTCATTTTTGCAGTTTTTTTTTTCGACTGCAGTGCTGAATGAATGCATGCTGTATGTTACACCAGATGCATTACAACATCCTAAACATTGTTATGAACAGTTATGAATGTAGCTACAATGCTGAGTACATACCGTACTATATTACTTTTATGTAGTGTATGTAGTTATATGTAATGCTTAAATATTCTTGCTTATCAATGCTCATCAATTCTTATTCATAAAGCATGAATATACATGTTACAATGCATGTTCATTGTGTTGCAATGCATTCTAATCATTTTTTTTTCTTATTTTCTTATTTTTTTTATAATGTCACTTACTGACCCTTTCTATGTAGTGAGTATGACATTTATATGTAATACAGGCTTATGCCAGGTGTTATAAGGAGTTATGCATGCTATATGACTCGAGGCTGGTTTACAGGGTTCAATCTGACTCCATGCCTTGTGTCTCCTGGGGCGTGTCCCATTTATTTATTTATTTATTTATTTATTTAGTTAGTTAGTTAGTTAGTTAGTTAGTTAGTTAGTTAGTTAGTTAGTTGTTTAGTTTTCAGGGACAGAAAGATCTCAAAAATCGTATTCAATAAATCTCAACATGCAGCACATGAAAAACGACGTGTTGTGTTACAGCGTGGTAATGACTAAGTCCATGTTCATGACATGCTGGGTCACCTGACAGGCTGTTGTTGTTTTTTTTGTCTTATAAACTTCAAGAGGAAATTGAAGGAGGGAAAAAAAAGAGTAATAGTGGACAGTAATGGTCTGCAGAAAGCTTGTTTTACAGCCTCCTTTTTCTTCTCCCACAGTGAACGAAGGCGGTGTGAAGCAAGTGTCCAATGACTGCTCAGACCCCGGGGAGCCGGAGAACGGCAGGCGCATAGGGGATGATTTCAGGTAAGACTAGCTGTGTGTGTGTGTGTGTGTGTGTGTGTGTGTGTGTGTGTGTGTGTGTGTGTGTGTGTGTGTGTGTGATTGAGCCGCTGAAACCATGGCAGCCTGAACAGTTCTCCTCATTCATCCTCCATGTTTCTTGTTTGCTGTAATCACTCTCATATTCACCCGGAAGCATCGGCGCCACTGTCGGGTTCACGTGCGACGGCGATCACGTGCTGCAGGGCTCCAAAAGCATCACCTGTCAAAGGGTGGCTGAAGTTCTTGCCGCGTGGAGCGACCACCCACCTGTATGTAAAGGTGAGAGACATGGACAGTGCTGGATATTACACATGACATAGTGCTGAATTGTTCCTTTATTATACGAACACTTAAATCTTGTATTCATGCTGCATTGCTTATTTAAAAAGCATGTATATCACATGTTATAGAGCATATATAATCCCTTAGGGTGGCTTCCATAAACAAAAGAAGCAAATTGAGTGAAAACATCAGTTTGAATGCAATTTCATCCCATGATTACATTGTGAAGCGTTATAAATGCTCTATTCAGGCTGTAAGTAACAACCATGCAACTGCAGTGCCGAGTGAACGCCTGCATTCTGATGTAATGTCCCCAACATTCTTATGAACAGTTATTATAATGGGTTACGTAACCTGACATTATGATGGCATGTGCATTATAATGCATTATGAATGTAGCTACAATTCTGAGCATCGGATGTATTATATTACTCTTAAGCAGTGTATGTATTCATATGTAATGCTTTATAAAGAATGAACGTGCGTTACACTACCTGTTCATTGTGTTATAATGCATTATAATGGAGACTTTTCAGTTTGTTTTTTTTTGCATTTGTACATCAGAACACCTTAAAACATTATGATGTAATGTCCTCAACATTCTCATGAACAGTTATTACAATACATGTGCATTATGATGCATTATGAATATAGCTACAATGCTGACTACATACTTTATTATTTTACTCTTAAGCAGTGTATGTAGTTACATACGTAATGCTTTATAAAGCCTGAATATATGTGTTATAATACAATGCTTGTTCATTGTGTTATAACGCATTATAATACAGTCTTCTCATTTTAAGTAAATTTGCCTTATTTTAATAGTTATTATAATGTTATATACTGACACTTTCTATGTAGTGTGTATGGCATTTATATGTAATGCAGGCTTATGCCAGGTGTTATAAGGTGTTATGCATGATATATGACTAGAGGCTGGTTAACATGGCTGGATCTGACTCCATGCCTGATACCAGCCTTGTGTCTCCTGATGCGTGTCCCATTTATTTATTTATTTATCATTTCAGGGACAGAAAGATGCCTTAAAATCTCATTTAATAAATCTCAACATGCATCATGTGAAAAACGCCATGTTGTGTTACAGCTTGTTCCACACATTTATTACATCTAGTGTTCTAGCCTCATATACTCATACACACAAGATATTTATATATACTGCCCTTAACGACACGCTGCGACTCGACTCTTGTTATCCTTCTCACAACATTTTCCCATTTCGACATTTTTTTTTAGCGAAACCGTGCCATGTGTGATCCTCGCAACAGCCGTAACTTCTTACAAGCATGAGCCCTTAATACACACAGTCATTCCTGCCAACTCTCCCCCATCCTTATGTGTTTGTTGTTGTTGTTGTTGTTGTCTTCCAGTGAAAACGTGTGGGTCGAACCTCTATGGTCCATCTGGTACTTTTACCTCTCCCAATTTCCCCATCCAGTATGAGAGCAACTCGCAGTGTGTTTGGATAATCACCGCCAGTAACCCAAATAAGGTAACACACACACACACACACACACACGAGCGATCCCGTAAGGATGCAGACTCTGAGTTGATCTATGATGTGTGAGCTTTGTGGGTAATTATACGCTGGCTTTACACACACTGGCTTGATTGTTCCACGTTTATGAGCACTTTAGTGTGTTTGAGATTATACTGAAAGTTCATGGGTCATTTCATCCGACGTAGAGAGACGGATGATGCGGCGAAATCATTCGTTAAAAGATTCTCGAGCAGTCGAGAGTGTTCGGTGGGAAGAATTCAGCTGGTGAGGGCATTTATGGTTCGAGAAGTTTGAGAATATAATCGGAATGAAACTATTTCTTTCTGATTTCAAAGTGCACTTCATCCACACATTAAATCATGTTTATTTTAATATTATTAAAAATTATTTAAAATTATTTTATTGTTTTTTTATTTAATTATTACTATTTGTATTTTTTTTATTAATTAAAAATTAATTATTTGCGTTTTATTTGATGTGCCATGTCAGCTTGAATTTTCCCTATAAGAAATTTACAGTTTCATCTTAAAATGAGATAAAATAAAATAAAATAAAATAAAATAAAATAAAATAAAATAAAATAAAATAAAATAAAATATAAAATAAAATAAAATAAAATAAAATAAAATAAAATAAAATAAAATATAAAATAAAATAAAATTAAATAAAATAAAATTAAATAAAATAAAATGAAAAATAAGCAGATTTGAAATTGCTGACACTGCAGACTTTGCATAAACAGTACATTTAAAAAAAAATAAAAAATTTTAACTAGTTGACGTGGATTATACAAGTCCCTGAATAAGCTGTTAACATAGAAACCTTCTAGAAAATTCCTCAACACTTTCTGACCAACCAGAATGCAGAATGCACTTGCAGTTTCCCTCCTTCTTTTATTCCTATGATCTAATCTCAATTCTTTAGCTATTACCTTTCTCAGAGAAACGTTCTTTCATCCTTTGTTTTTCTTTAATTGAATCGACACTTTCTCCTGAACATTTATCACCAAAGCAGATCCTCACTGTGTACCTTTGTGCACACATTGGATATATATTTCCCCGCAACTCTCTCGCCTCACGTCATTAACCGTTTCCGAATAGCCGAGCCGTATATTCAATTGCTGCTAAATCTGCGTCCCTGTGGAGCCGTATGATGCAAATGGGTCCTAAATGACACAGTGAGGTGATATTGCCTCATTTATCTTAGACAGATGGAATTGCCAGGTTTAAGTTTTATTGCAGTTCTACACCACTTGTAATACCAAATTCCACAGGCGGAACGAGTGCGTTATGACATCATTAGCGCAGTGAAGTGATTTTAAGCACGCATATAGAGTGCACAGGTGTACATACGCTGGATTAGCATGGTCACGGATGTACCGTAGTGTAGCATGCGTGTGTGAGGCACTCTGCAAATAAAAGCTAATCCTTTGTAGCGAATGCTAGCTTTGGCGTCAACATGGAATGAATCCGTGAATCATAAAGCTGATTTTTTTTTTTTTACTGTTGCAGTGTAAACTGCACGTCGGTGTAAATCAAAGTTAATTTATTGATAGCATATGTTCCACCAAGTTGCCAGCTCTTATTAGCATGCTTACGATATGTGTAAATCTTAATTAAGCGCACGTGAAGGTTGTCATGGTTACGGGACAGAAGCGAGACGCCACCTTCAGCATACACGATCTTCCGCATTTCCAGGTGATCCAGATCAACTTCGAAGAGTTCGACTTGGAGCTGGGATACGATACGCTTACGATAGGAGACGGAGGAGAAGTCGGAGACTCCAGAACCATCATCCAAGTGTAAGTCCTGATCACTAGCTAGCTAATTTCTCCAGGATAATTTTGTGAATCCTTCTGTTTCCTCTAACAGCTTCATTAGAAGTTAAAGGTCTTGGAACATTTACTTAATGAGTATAATTTTATTGTACTTTTTATCCATTTATAGTTACTTAATGTGTTGAAAGAAAAAGGCAAGAAGTTTCTGTTCTTATGGAATATTATACTCATACTGTCGTTTTCTTATCAAAATCCTCTCCTCTCTCTCTCTCTCTCTCTCTCTCTCTCTCTCGCTCTCTCTCTCTCTCTCTCTCTCTCTCTCTCTCTCTCTCTCTCTTCTTCCCTCCCTCTCTCTCACCCCCTCTCTCTCTCCCTCTTTCTTTCTATCTCTTACCCTGTCTCTCCCTCTGTCTCTCTCTCACCCCCATCTCTCTCTCTCCTTCTCATTCTCTCTCACTCTTCTCTCCCTCTCGTTCTTTCGCTCTCTTTATTTCAGTTAATGAAACACAAATCACAGCTCATCGTGTTACAAAGAAACTTTTCTTCCTTCTGTCAGAAAACATCTTAACTGAAACTGGAGACTCCTTCCAAGAACGTTTAAAAAAAAACATTTCATAACAAAATATACACAAAAAGTCCTAAACCGTTCATATGGTATATCTGCCTCATGTAAATTGTTACCATAGAAACGATAACACATTAGAATGAGGGCATTAATATAAATCTGTGATTGCTGTTACAGAAAACATCTGACCAATCAGAGTGGAGAATTCTGCAGAATTCTGGTGTAAGATGCAAGTAGCCCACAATGCATCAGCTTTGTAAAGATCTCAGCCCTTTGTTTCTTCAGCATTGTTTTCCTGGCATGTAGCCAAGCCAAGAATCATGTTTGCTTTTTTTTTTTTTTTTTTTGGTCCCACAAGGACAAAAGCGTGCGTCCTGCCAAAGCAAATGCACATAAAGCGCACTTCAAATAATTGCCTGTGTAGAACCATGCGCTTACTGCCAGTGATAAAACAGCTGCTGTCAATACTGATAGGAAGAAATTAAGATATATAGATATTCTTCTCCCTCCAGCAGAAGACTTTATTTACGTCTTGGATTGTATTCCATTTGTATCAGACTCCTTGAGATCGTCTTTATGAAAAGGAAACTTTTTGAATTTTTGAACTCTTGCAGTCTGACCGGCAGCTTCGTTCCTGACCTGATTGTCAGCATGACCCACCAGATGTGGCTCCATCTGCAGTCGGATGAGAGCGTCGGCTCCATCGGCTTCAAAATCAACTACAAGGGTGTGTTCTTGTCCTCACCCTCGGTTCAGCTTGCTGTGAGGTAAAAACCTGTTCGTTGACTCACACTCACACTTGCACTGACTTCTAAATATTTTTGATTTGTAGAAATTGACAAAGAGAGCTGCGGCGATCCTGGCATCCCTTTGTACGGCTTCCGCGAGGGAGCCGGATTCTCCAACGGCGACGTCTTACGCTTTGAATGTCAGTTCGGCTTTGAGCTCATCGGCGAAAGAACCATTTCCTGTCAGAATAACAACCAGTGGTCAGCTAACATCCCCATCTGTATTTGTAAGTCCCTCCCACTTCTTGATGCTAAGTTAAGTTTCCTTTGTTTGTCACATATACACTAAATTGCCAAAAGTTTTGGACCTTTACGTGCACATGAAGGTAATATAGAGTTGTCCCGCCCTTTGAAGCTATATCAGCTTCAACTCTTCTGGGACGGCTTTCCACAAGGTTTTGGAGTGTGTTTATGGGAATTTTTGACCATTCCTCTAGAAGCGCATTTGTGAGGTCAAGTACTGATGTTGGATGAGAAGGTCTAGCTCACAGTTTGCACTCTAACTCATCCCAAAGGTGTTCTATTTTGTTGAGGCCAGGGTTGAGATCAGGTTGAGGTCACTCTGTGCAGGCCAGTCAAGTTCCTCCACACCAAACTCTCTCATCCATGTCTTTATGGACCTTGCTTTGTCCACTGGTGCACGGTCATGTTGGAACAGGAAGGGGTCATCCCCAAACTGTTCCCACAAAGTTGGGAGCATTATATTTGTCCAAAATGTCTTGACATGCCGAAGCATTAAGAGTTCCTTTCACTGGAACTGAGGGGCCGAGCCCAACCTCTGAAAAACACCACCTGAATTCAATGACTTGGAGGGGTTTCCCAAAACTTTTGACAATATAGTGTGCATTACTGCACAGTGAAGTTTTTTCTTCACATATCTCATCCTTGCGGGTTGGGGTCAGAGCGCAGGGTCAGCCATGATGCAGTGCACCTGGAGCAGGGTGGGTTGGGGGCCTTGCTTAAGGGCCCAACAGTGGCAGCTTGGCAGTGCTGTGGCTTGAACCCTGTGCTTCTGGTCAACGACCCAGAGCCTTAACCAACACCCACAAAATTGATGGATTGATGAATCGTGTAGAATCCTTTTAAAGAAAATGTTAGCGATTTGTTTTATGGTTTAAACTGTAACGCAGAAAGGTAGTCGATTAGAGTTGAGTCATCTTCTATATAATTATTCAGGACAATTCAATTCAATTTTATTTGTATTGCAGTGTTTTGAACACTGTTTTGTCACAAAGCAGCTTTATAGAAATCTATACATTCAGGACTAAAATGATTAATCTGAATAAGCCAGAGGTGATGCTGGCAAAGAAAAACGTTTTGAGACGATTTAAGGTAGAAACCTTGAGGAACAAAAGATTAGAGAGTTGGAGAGGGCCATTATCAGTCGTTTCCCTTCTATAACTGTATACATTATGGTCATAAAGTGCAATTTTATAAGCAGGAAATTCAATCAAATTATAACAAGAAGTCTATCTTGTTGAAGTTATAAAGAACTGGTCACTCATGGAGACTTATCAATTGCAGTCCAAGGCTATCTTCATGGTTTCTAAGTGCTTCCATCAACATTTCTATTCTCACTATTTATAGTCTCCGCCTTGGACGTCACACCCATGGAGCGTTGTCTGAACGTCTGATGGATGTGGCACACAAAATATGGAAACAGATTGGAAATTGTCATCTGATTAGCTGGAATCTACAGGATTTCCAGGAGACGTGTGTGTCTTGTTTTTTGACGGTGAGCCTGGAAACAAAGCCGTCATGATGCTCTACTTCCCTCATGGAAGAATGAAACTGTCGTGTTTACAAGCATGATGATGAGCGCTTATGAGGAACAGCTAAACACTGGATTCTCTATATGATGTTCACAGACACACTTAATTTGTACCAGTTTTTCTGAAATGAGCAATCTATGGTTGTACACCAGTCTGTTTCTGTAGTGACTAACTGTGCTTAGTTGCTTTACCTGTCAATCATATGCCCTCTCTGGTGGTCCTTGGCCAGTAAAAGCTGCTATTGATTCCAGACCTTCTGCCATCATTTTGAAGCTCTGGCTACACAAGACTAGACTATTTATAATTTATGTGGGCAAGATGGCAGCTGGAATCACTGACTCTGGAACTGACAGTGTGTAGTATGGAAGCTCATGTCCTTCATGACCAGCCTTCCTTGAATATAATGTCCACAGCAGCATCAGGGAAGTTTTTTCAGACCGACCTTGCCTCAATAATAGCCTCAGAAATCAAGTCAATATGGAGGAAGAATTCTAGTTTTCCTTAAAGTACAAGAGATTTGTCAGGATTAGTCGTAATCCCTTCAGCTTGATTAGAACAGTGGTGTGAACACCTCGACTCTTCAGAGTGACCTGAAAGTGATGTCACCAGTCGGCTAGTGAATCCCGTCGGTTTCTGGGTAAACAAGAGACAACTTAATGACCGAATCTGACAGCAGACTAATGAGATATAATGAGATTAGAGCCAACCTCCTTCTCAGATCAGACCTGTGTTATTCCTCAACTGAACTAAGCAGTATTCAAAAATTTACCCCATGCTGTCGTGTTTTATTCTTTATTCTCAGTGTGTCTGAGAAGGTCTCACAACACACCGTCAGAAAGCGAACTTCATGACGAGCCGTGAGGTTTAGGTCTAATCAATACATAGAAAAATTTGAATTTGAATCAAATAAAATTATTGTATTTCATCACTGATTCACAAACTGCCTCAAATCGGTGCAACAATTCAGAATACAACAGTTGAAATTAAATCGAGGCAACAATCATTCATTGTCTACCGCTTATCCGATCTATTCTCGGGTCACGGGGAGCCTGTGCCTATTTTAGGCGTCATTGGGCATCAAGGCAGGATATACCCTGGATAGAGTGCCAACCCATCGCAGGGCACACACTCATTCACTTACGCAATCACACACAATTTAGAGATGCCAATCAACCTACGATGCATGTCTTTGGACCGGGGGAGGAAACCCTCACGGCACGGGGAGAACATGCAAACTCCACACACACATATGGCAGAGGCAGGAATTGAACCCCCAATCCTGGAGGTGTGAGGCAACCGTGCTAACCACCAAGCCACCGTGCCCCTGGCAGCAATCATACGATTTTTAATTCTGGAAATGAATTTATTAAAATAAATTTATTCAGAAAAAAATGAAAGTCAGCTAGCGTGTTGTTCAAAAACGACTAAACCCCATCATATCATAGTGTGTAGCAGGTACAGTGCTATCGTCAGATATCGTTGAATCGTTGTCTGAGGAATGGAAATAATTTCATATCACAGAAATTGAAGACAGATTCAGTAAAATAATCAAAAAAACAAATCAACGACTTCATGAAATCATCAACTGATCATGAATCGTTTACAAATTTCTAAATGATCTGTTTCTTCTTTTAAAAGAAGCCATGAAAATTCTATGAAAGTCTATGAAAAGCGATTTTTTTGTCACGATTGATCGTATCTGTCTTCTTCTTCAGTCCCATGTCTGTCCAACTTCACGGCCGCCTCGGGGACCGTCCTGTCCCCAGATTACCCAGAAGGCTACGGGAACAACTTGAACTGCGTGTGGCTGATCATCGCCGAGCAGGGAAGCCGCATTCAGCTGGCTTTCAATGACTTCGACCTGGAGCCACCCTACGACTTCCTGACGGTGCGGGACGGTGAGCTGCTGGGCCGCTTCACAGGCGCCGAGGTGCCGTCACACCTCACCAGCAACTCCAACGTCCTGCAGCTGGAGTTCCAGGCTGATCACTCCATGTCCGGCCGAGGCTTCAACATCTCCTACAGCAGTAAGTAAAGCCGTTCGGTCGCCTCGTTCTCGCACCGAGACGATGCTGAATCCCGGCATTGACCTTAAATCCTTCAGAGACAGAACAGTTTTAAAGAAAATTCTTTTGTTCAGCATTTTTACAGAGGATTACCTAAATAATAGATATTTTTATTTCTCTTGAAGTATTCTCAAGTGCTTACTGGGGCATGTGCCAGTTTTCCTCTGGCATCAATTTAATCCTGTATCCTGTCATTTTATTTAAAACAGCTGAGTTTTCCTCCAGTATATGGAGTTAAACAGAGCGCTTTAATAGAGATAGAGAAAAAGTGAAAATACTTAAAAAGTGGTATTGTCAGCACATTGCAAAAAATATTAAGGAATGCAAGACTAAGCAGCAGCAAGTGAAGTCTTTTTACTCAAAACACCAAAAAGCTGACTGTGGAATATTGTGATCCAATATTTATTTAATTATTTATTTATTTATTTGTTTATTTGTTTGTTTGTTTGTTTGTTTTTTTATATATTTTCTTGCCCGAAAGGTTCCTCAAATTTAATAATTGTGCAGAAGTTTATGATAATTTTCTAATAATTTTTTATTCGATTTTAGGTCACATTTTATAGCAAAGCAGAAAATAAAAAAATAAAAAAATAAAAAAAATTATTAATTAATTAAAAATAAAATAAAATAAAATAAAATAAAATAAAATAAACTGCTATTTCCTACCTCAGTCTGCATTTTCTATCCCAATTTTGTCTGTTTGCTTATTTGTTTGTTTCTTCATTTTGTGGTTAGTTCTCGTATTTACAGTCAGTGGTCGAGACACTTTTGTTAAGCAAAAAATATTTGAAATAATGCAATTAAAATAAATAAATAGAAATGAATAAAAATAAAAATTACACAAAAAAGAGAGGTGTTTTTTCTATTTTAGACAAAAGTGTCTAGGACAACTTTAAAGGACAGGACAGGACAGGACAGATCTTAAGATGTTAATCACTGAAATAAATTTCCAATAGGAGTCTTGTCTAATGATTATAATCACATTAATCACTGCTAATTTGGTTTTATTAAACAGTATAGTTCCTGTATTATCCTGTATTGCTCCTGTATGATTTTGTGGTAAATTTCTCACTGTGGCTACAAGGAGTCCTGTGTGTGGGGATTACAGATGTTCAGCACACAGTCAAATTTATTTAAAATTAATAACAGTAGTATTTTTTAGTATTTAGTAATTAGTATTTAGTATTAGTAGTATTTTAATAATTATATTTATGTATTAAATATTAAACCTTTGATGTTTTTGGCATTTTTATTTTAATTTCAATTTTGTTCATTTTGTTATATATATATTTTTATTTTAATAATATAAATCTTAAATTTATTTTTTTTTATTTTAATTGAAATAAAATTAATTTAAAATTTTAAGTGTTTTTTTTTTCACTATGAAACCTTAACACGCTTTTGTCTATGGTCGTTTGTTTAGCGTTCGGACACAACGAATGTCCTGACCCTGGTGTGCCCATGAACGCAAAGCGCTTTGGGAATAATTTCCAGCTGGGCAGCTCGGTCTCGGTGGTGTGTGAGGAAGGCTTCATAAAGACCCAAGGCTCGGACACTATTGTGTGTGAGCTGGAGGAAGGCGGAGTCATGTGGAGCGGTTTGATTCCCAAGTGTGAAGGTAAAAAAAATATATATATAAATATATAAAATAATGAACAAATTTGGCACATGTTTCAAAACGGAGCTTTCGACGAGTTCTGTTCCAATTAGTCATGGTGGAGTAAGCTGCAGAGAAGGCGTGTAAATCCTGTGCTCATTAGAAGCTGCAGGTTCTCCGTAAATTGTCAGAATGTTCTAGACTGTGGCTGACGCTGCAGTAATTGGTGAAACAACCAAACCTGCAAATGGAAGCCTCCATGAAAGAGAAGAATTCACACACACACACACACACACACACACACACACACTTTGTCTTTGTTCTAAGTTACACACTGTATCACAACAGTTTTAATGCATTTTTAATGACATACTCTGTCCAGTGCTTCCAGTCAAGAGACATGATTCTCTCTCTCTCTCTCTCTCTCTCTCTCTCTCTGTCTCCCCCTCTTTCTCTCTCTCTCTCTGTCTCTCTCTCTGTCTCTCTCTCTCTCTCCATATGTTCTCATTTTTCTCATCTTTTTTTCTCTTACTATTCCTTCCTTCCTTCCTTCCTTCCTTCCTTCCTTCCTTCCTTCCTTCTTTCCTTCCTTCCTTTATTTCCTTCCTTTATTTCCTTCCTTCCTTCTTTCCCCACTCTCCCTCTTTCTCTCTCTCCCAATATCTTCTCATTTTTCTCATCTTTTTTTCTCTTACTATTCCTTCCTTCCTTCCTTCCTTCCTTCCTTCCTTCCTTCCTTCCTTCCTTCCTTCCTTCCTTCCCCCTCTCTCCCTTTTTCTTTCCCTCTTTCTCTCCCTCCCTCCCTCCCTCTCTCCCTGTCTCTCTTTCTCTCTGTTCCTGTGCAGCTCCATGTGGTGGTCACTTCACGGCCCCAGTGGGAGTGATCCTCTCTCCAGGGTGGCCTGGTTATTATAAAGACTCCCTGAGCTGTGAGTGGGTGATCGAGGCCGAGCCGGGACACTCCATCAAGCTGAGCTTTGACAGGTGAGTCCACAGAGGACAGGGCATGTCTCAAACAGTCTCACACACACAGCCCTACGTTAGAGCTAGAAGACTCAGACACTGCTGTAAATCACACGCAGGAATAAGAGGAAATTGAAGCTGTATTAGAGCCTGGATCAGTATTTACAGCTCCACATACTGACTTCAACATCTGAGACACTACACACACACACACACACACACACACACAGTGCTATAGAACTATAAGAAATACTCTTCAGCAGTACCACCATATACTGTAAAGAAAAAAAAAATTTTAAAGCCATCTTTGTGAGAATGTAATTTCAGTGCGTATTAAATTATTGCTTAACATTTATTTCTCAGGTGTGTTTTAATATCTTACAGAATGAGACCTTTATATTAGATCTGACCTACACGGTACACCTAAGTATGAGAAAACGGAAAGTAGTTGCATAAAATAAAATATAAATGAGAAATGTGGATGCTGATTTCTTCAAACTTCAAATATTTTTGTTTCCCCAAAACAAGTTCTTTTTATTTTCTTCAGGGGAAGATCATGTGTTTATTCAAATACTCTTTAAGAAGTTCATTTATATATGAAATCAATCAATCAATCAGTCAATCAATGAATCAACCTACCAACCAACCATCAATCAGTTGATCATTCATAAATCAATCAACAACCAGTCCATTAATTAACCAAACCAATCAACCAACCAATCAATCAATTGATCATTTGATAAACCAACCAAACAACTGATTGTTCAATCAACCAATCAATTGATCAGTAAATTAACCAACCAACCAGCTGTTTGCTCAAGCAATCAATTAATCAATAAATCATAAATCAACCAATCAACTAACTTATTGATTGCTCAATCAATCAATCAACCAACCAACCAACCAACCAACCAACTGTTCTTTCAATCAATCAATCAATCAATCAATCAATCAATCAATCAATCAATCAATCAATCAGTCAAGCCAATAATCAACCTAGCAATCAATGAATAAATCTATCTATCTATCTATCTATCTATCTATCTATCTATCTATCTATCTATCTATCTATCTATCTATCTATTCAGCATCCTAATATTTATGCATTATTTGTTTTATATGTAAATTTAAATACTTTTGCATCTGATGGATTTTAGTGATTTATGGTCAAAGCAATGTGTGGAGGTAAAATCTTATAAACTCGAGCGTGTCTGAGAGGCAGAACCATCAGATGGAGTTGTTGCTGTTAGCAGGTGTTTTTGCTAACACTGGAAGTGTGGAGGAGTTTAATCCAAATTCCGTTCTGCTCAGTCGACTTGATTGCATTAGCGTTAGCATTAGCATTAACATGGCAGCCTTCCTGCGGGGGAAGCCGTGGAATCGCTTAAGATCTATAAGACTCTGGAGGCCTGGATACAGCCTCGAGTCTCATGACTCCAGAAGCATCTGGTGGGAGGCTGTTCCTGACATCATGTCATGTCACGATTTTAATCTTTCGGTGTCTCAGAAGTGTAGGAGATGGAGGTTCGTCAAATAACACGCTGTTTTGTTTTTATTTTTGTCCTTCCTGTCAGGTTCCAGACCGAGCTCAATTACGATTTCCTGGAGATCCACGACGGCCCAAACCTGCTGTCTCCACTCATTGCTTCTCTGAACGGCACTCAGGTTCCTCACTTCCTGTTTAGCAGTGGCAGCTTCCTGTACCTGCTCTTCACTACGGACAGCAGTCGTTCCAACAGCGGCTTCAAGCTCTTCTACGAGAGTGAGTCCGAGCAATCCGTGTCCAGCGAGACCGTCTGTCTGTTCGACTCCACGTCTGATCTCACTTCCTGTTTGTTGTTTTTTCTAAATCCTAATTCAAAATAAATTTGGTGAGAATAGTATTGAATTCCTTTTGGGAGACATTATTCCATATTTGGTCTTAATTCCTGTTTCGAATGAGTGCATCAGTGTGTCTAAGGGCGGAGCTTGATACTAAAACGGCATCGTGTAGTGACATCATCAGACAAAAACGCACATGAGATCTGTTAGCTACCAGCAGCTAGTAAGAAGATTCCAATTTTTTTTTTCCATTGTCTACCGCTTATCCAATCTATTCTCGGGTCACGGGCAGCCTGTGCCTATCTCAGGCATCATCAGGCATCAAGGCAGGATACACCCTGGAGGGAGTGCCAACCCATCACAGTGCACACACACACACTCATTCATTCACTGTAAGAAGAATATATTAGCTATTAAAAATATTAGAATCTAAGAGCTTATTCTTCTTCTTCAAATAAGAATAATATACATTTTATAAATGAGTTCAAAATAGAATAGTAGCTAAAGTAAAATAATAATAATAATAATAATAAAATAACAATAATAATAATAATGATAATAATACAATAACAATCTAGCCATGGGGGTCACAGTCCAGTGACTTCTGTGCCGGTCCCAAGCCCAGATAAATAGAGAGGGTTGCGTCAGGAAGGGCATCCGGCGTAAAACATTGCCAAATTTAACCATGCGAATTGTCAGTACGAATTTCATACCGGATCGGTCAAGGCCCGGGTCAACAACGACCGCCATCGGCGCCGTTGACCTACAGGGCGCCGGTGGAAATTGGGCTACTGTTGGTCGAAGAAGTAGAGGAGGGAGGAGAGTGCACAGACAGAGGGAGAAGAGGAAAGGTAAGAGTGTAGGACTGAGAATAGGAATTCTGAATGTTGGTACTATGACAGGGAAAGGTAGAGAGCTGGCTGATATGATGGAGAGAAGGAAGGTGGATATACCGTGTGTACAGGAGACCAGGTGGAAGGGTAGCAAGGCTCATAGTATAGGAGCAGGATTCAAGCTGTTTTATTATGGTGTGGATAGTAAGAGAAATGGGGTAGGTGTGGTCCTCAAGGAGGAGTTTGTGAGGAATGTCCTGGAGGTGAAGAGAGTTTCAGACAGGGTGATGAGTCTGAAGTTAGAGATTGAAGGGGTGATGTTGAATGTTGATAGTGGTTATGCCCCACAGGTAGGTTGTGAGTTAGAGGAGAAAGAGAGATTCTGGAGTGAATTAGATGAGGTGATGGAGAGTATTCCCACGGGTGAGAGAGTGGTGATAGGAGTGGATTTTAATGGACATGTTGGTGAGGAAAACACAGGTGATGAGGAGGTGATGGGCAAGTTTGGAGTTAAGGAAAGGAACCTAGAAGGACAGGTGGTAGTGGACTTTGCTAAGAGGATGGACATGGCTGTGGTTAACACTTATTTTCAGAAGAGGGAGGAGCATAGAGTGACTTACAAGAGTGGAGGTAGGAGCACACAGGTAGACTACATCCTATGTAGAAGAGGCAATCTGAAAGAGATTAGTGACTGTAAAGTGGTAGTGGGAGAGACTGTAGCCAGGCAGCATAGGATGGTGCTGTGTAGGATGACTTTGATGGTCTGTAAGACGAAGAGGTCAAAGATAGAGAAGAAAACCAAGGGGTGGAAGCTGAAAAAGGAGGAATGTTGTGAGGAATTTAGACAGAAGTTGAGGCAGGCTCTGGGTGGTCAGGTAGTGCTGCCAGATGACTGGGAAACTACAGCAGAAGTGATCAGGGAGACAGGGAGAAAGGTGTGTCATCTGGAAGGAGGAAAGAAGAAAAGGAGACTTGGTGGTGGAGTGAGGAAGTTCAGGATAGTATCCAGAGGAAGAGGTTAGCCAAGAAGAAGTGGGACATGGACAGGACTGAAGAGAATACACAGGAATACAAGGAGTTACAGCGCAGAGTGAAGAGGGAGGTGTCTAAGGCCAAGCAGAAGGCATATGACGAGTTGTACACTAGGTTAGACACTAGAGAAGGAGAGAAGGACTTGTACAGGTTAGCTAGGCAGAGGGATCGAGAGGGGAAGGGATGTGCAGCAAGTTAGAGTTATTAAGGATAGAGATGGAAGGGTGCTAACAAGTGAGGAGAGTGTACAGAGGAGAGGGAAAGGGAATACTTTGAGGAGCTGATGAATGAGGAAAATGAGAGGGAAAAAAGAGTAGAAGGGGTGAACTCTGTGGAACAGAAAGTAGAAAAGATTAGAAAGGATGAAGTCAGGAAGGCTTTGAAGAGGATAAAAAGTGGAAAGGCAGTTGGTCCTGACGACATCCCGGTGGAGGTCTGGAAGTGTCTAGGAGAGGCAGGAGTGGAATTTTTAACTAGTTTGTTCAACAGGGTTTTAGAGAGTGAGAGGATGCCTGAGGAATGGAGAAGTAGTGTGTTAGTGCCGATCTTTAAGAATAAGGGTGACGTGCAGAGTTGCAGCAACTATAGGGGGATAAAGTTGATGAGCCATGCAATGAAGCTATGGGAAAGAGTAGTGGAAGCTAGGTTAAGGAAGGTAGTGGAAATTTGTGAGCAGCAGTATGGCTTCATGCCCAGAAAGAGCACAACAGATGCAATTTTTGCTCTGAGAATTTTGATGGAGAAGTATAGGGAT
>JAUCMX010000020.1:18201462-18266462 GCA_033459395.1 Hemibagrus guttatus
TTTAACATACAGTAATACCCCGAAATTTTGAAAATGTTTTGGATGGACAACTAACAAAGGCCTATAAATACCTATCTTCATATGTTAAACACTAAATATCTCCTCAAAACACTTGAAGTTCATTTAAAAATTGATGTTATAATTTACATTACCCTTTAAAATTGTACAGGTAAAACTAAACATATACAGTACTGTACTATAAAGTACATACAGTAAGATACCGCACATACTGTACGTACATGTACGTCTACTGTCCGCCACCTTGTGCCCGCCCGCGTCTTCTCTGAGACGCTGAACTCTCGTGAGCGCATTTTCAATGAGACACTGAATGCTATGCTAGCATTTTCTTTGAATACAATAGGGTATTGTACGATAAAATTTTGGTACAATCTCTCTCTCAGGCAGGTGTGTACTGTACATACATTACAAATAAATTAAATGTTCAGGTAATAAAGAACACAGCACTGTACTGTACACAGTAAAAAAATATATATATATATACACAGTACTAAAATGTATGTAAGATATAACGATGTTTGTTGATGATGATGAATCAGGCTGTGCAGTAACGTTATGATGAGGAGATGATTTAGCATTCTCATAGCGTATGAGCATTCTGTTCTAATATTACGAGGGGCCTTAGGGTTTCCTCTACGATAGGACTAAAATATAATAATTTACAGTACTGTATGGTATTGCAGTAAATTTAGCTCCATTTATACCTTAATACGTGCTGTATTGTATCAAAACTAGTAAATTATACTGTACTGTATTACAACATTATTACAAAACATTATTTTTATATAATCATCTCTATTTATTATTATTCTTAACAAATTAATGCTAAAAATGATAAATACAACTTACAGGTCACGAAAAACTCTACGGATTACATCCGCTGGACCCGCGGGAAAAAAATACGCGATTTCGGGAAGCCGCGGATTCAGAAGCACGGATTTTCGGGGTATTACTGTAATGCATTCCGTGCAGTTTTTGTAACACAATAAATCACCAACACTAATGTCTATCTTTGGTTCTGCCTCAGTGTTTGTCCTCTGATTGTATTAGAGATGATGGTGATGATGATGATGATGATGATGATGATGATGATGATGGTGATGATGATGATGATGATGTTAGTCACAAAAATATCAAAATATCATTCAACACAGGCAAGATTTGCATGTGACTCAAAGACATTTCCTTTATTTTATTTGTTACCTTTTAAATTCAGATCAGTTATCGCAATGTGTTTATTTATTTGTTTATTTATTTATTCATTAAATCCAAGAACTAGTTTCCTTGCAGTCAGCAGAGAGAAACAACAATGCGGCGAAGCATTCAGAGGAAAATCTAAGATCATGGTTGTAATAAGGATTAGTCCAAAAACCCGGGGTGAAGCTCAGGAACCACGGCTTTAATAAACAAACTGATTTAAGTGAAAACTGATTCAAGTGATTGAAGAAGATCTAATTGCTGATATACCTTCTCAATCCTAAACTCTTAAATACTCTGAGATTTAACTGTCCAGCCACGTGTTTCCAACCTCACTCAACTACAATATGTTGAGTGATACCGATCAGCCATAACATTATGAGCAGTGAGAGGTGAAGTGAATAAGACTGATCATCTCCTCATCATGGCACCTGTTAGTGGGTGGGATATATTAGGCAGAAAGTGAACATTTTGTCCTCAAAGTTGATGTGTTAGAAGCAGGAAAAATGGACAAGCGTAAGGATTTGAGCGAGTTTGACGAAGGGCCAAATTGTGATGGCTAGACCACTGGATCAGAACATCTCCAATACTGCAGCTCTTGTGGGGTGTTCCCGGTCTGCAGTGGTCAATATCTATATCTATCAAAAGTATCCTTTAAGTCCTGTAAGTTCTTAAAGTCCTGTAATTTGCGAGGTGGGGCCTTAATGGGGACTTAAAGGATCTGCTGCTAACATCTTGGTGTCAGGTACCACAGCACACCTTCAGGGATATAGTGGAGTCCATGCCTTGCAGGGTCAGAGCTGTTTTGGCAGCAAAAAAGGGATAACACCATATTAGGCAGGTGCTCATAATGTTATGCCTGATTTATATATATAGTGGTGTGAAAAAGTGTTGGCCCCCTTCCTGATTTCTTTTTTTTTTTCATGTTTGTCACACTTTAATGTTTCAGATAATCAAACACATTTAAATATTAGTCAAAGATAACACAAGTAAACACATCATGCAGTTTTTAAATGAAGGTTTTTATTATTAAGGGAAAACAAAATCCAAAACTACATGGCCCTGTGTGAAAAAGTGTTTGCCCCCTAAGCCTAATAACTGTTTGGTCCACCCTTAGCAGCAACAACTGCAATCAAGCGTTTACCATAACTTGCAATGAGTCTGTTACAGCGCTGTGGAGGAATTTTGGCCCACTCATCTTTGCAGAATTGTTGTAATTCAGCCACATTGGAGGGTTTTCGAGCATGAACCACCTTTTTAAGGTCATGCCACAGCATCTCAATGGGATTGAGGTTTGACTTTGACTAGGCCACTCCAAAGTCTTCATTTTGTTTTTCTTTAGCCATTCAGAGGTGGACTTGCTGCTGTGTTTTGGATCATTGTCCTGCTGCAGAACCCAAGTTCGCTTCAGTTTGAGGTCACAAACCTACCGATCTATCAGTCTGGAAAAGGTTATGAAGCCATTTCTAAAGCTTTGGGGCTGCCGCGAACCATAGTGAGAGCCATTATCTACAAAACATGGAACAGTGGAGAACCTTCCCAGGAGCGGCCGGCCGAACAAAATTACCCCAAGAGCGCAGCGACAACTCATCCAGGAGGTCACAAAAGACCCCACAACAACATTCAAGAACTGCAGGCCTCACTTGCCTCAGTTAAGGTGAGTGTTCATGACTCCACCATAAGAAAGAGACTGGGCAAAAATGGTTTTCATGGCAGAGTTCCAAGACAAAAACCGCTGCTGAGCAAAAAGAACATAAAGGCTCGTCTCAGTTTTGCCAGAAAACATCTTGATGATCCCCAAGACTTTTGGGAAAATACTCTGTGGGCTGACGAGACAAAAATTGAACTTTTCGGAAGGTCTGTGTCCCATTACATCTGGCGTAAAAGTAACACCGCATTTGAGAAAAAGAACATCATACCAACAGTAAAATATGGTGGTGGTAGTGTGATGGTCTGCGGCTGTTTTGCTGCTTCAGGACCTGGAAGACTTGCTGTGATAAATGGTACCATGAATTCTGCTGTCTACCAAAAAATCCTGAAGGAGAATGTCCGGCCATCTGTTTGTGACCTCAAGCTGAAGCGATCTTGGGTTCTGCAGCAGGACAATGATCCAAAACACACAAGCAAGTCCACCTCTGAACAAAATGAAGACTTTGGAGTGGCCTAGTCAAAGTCCTGACCTCAATCCCATTGAGATGCTGTGGCATGACCTTAAAAAGGTGGTTCATGCTCAAAAACCCTCCAATGTGGCTGAATTACAACAATCTGCAAAGATGAGTGGGCCAAAATTCCTCCACAGCGCTGTAACAGACTCATTGCAAGTTATGGGAAACGCTTGATAGCAGTTGTTGCTGCTAAGGGTGGACCAACCAGTTATTAGGCTTAGGGGGCAAACACTTTTTCACACAGGGCCATGTAGTTTTGGATTTTGTTTTCCCTTAATAATAAAAACCTTCATTTAAAAACTGCATGATGTGTTTACTTGTGTTATCTTTGACTAATATTTAAATGTGTTTGATTATCTGAAACATTAAAGTGTGACAAACATGCAAAAAAATAAGAAATCAGGAAGGGGGCCAACACTTTTTCATATATATATTTATATATACAGTGATCTGAAAAAGTGATTGGTATTATATATATATATATATATATATATATAATACCAAATATTATATTTAATGATTTTTTGCTTTTTATTATATTTTTTTGTCAAATCTCAAGCATGAAATAGAGAGAGGAAATGAAGATGTAAAAAGGGAAAAAATCAGAAGAAATGTTTAGATGAATAAAAACACAATAATCAATAAGAAATAGAAAGAAAAATATTCAATATGATTTAGGCAGAAGAAGGTTAGAGCTTCTGGGGTTAAAGAGGAGATATTTTTTATTATATTTAATTGCTTTTTTTTATCATAAAAGCTGAAATTTCATCAAAAACATGATCAGAAATCCAATCTGGTGAATAAGCCTTCATTGTAATTCCAGAGCTGTTTGAGATGTTGAAATTCAGAGCGTGTGTGTGTGTGTGTGTGTGTGTGTGTGTGTGTGTGTGTGCTTTGTACAGCTCTGTGTGGCGGTGATGTAAAAGGACCTGATGGCATCATCTTGTCTCCCGGCTTCCCAGAGCTCTACCCAAACTCATTAAACTGCACGTGGACGGTGGAGGTCAGCCACGGCAAAGGTACACACACACACACACACACACACACACACACACACACACACACACACACACACACACACACACACACACACACACACACACACACACACACACACACACACACACACACACTCACCTTTTACTTCTGTTTATCAGTTAAAACAATTAGGATTTCATTTATCTTACCACAAGCAATTGATGGAAACAGCATTACCCTTAGAGCTCTCATCCAGTCCCTGTTAGTTCCCTGTTGGATTCACCGTAATGACTGAATAACATCCTTTAAATGAAATAACTAAATAATAACCTCACATTTTAAATCTCCTTATTGGATTCTTATTACTTTGGAATCAATTGAGAACTTTTAGCATTTCAAATATTAGAAAACAAAGTGTTTTTTTACTAGAAATTTTCTGTTAAGATTAGTTTATTCTGTTTGTTAAGATTGAAATGTGAGTGAATGAAAAAGTATAACTATATTGTGTATCATTTAAAAAAAGTTAGGCTTTTAAATAAAATGATACCGGGGTAATGGCTAATCATATTAGCCTGTTCTCAAAGTTTCATTATCAGCATCGGAGGAGAAAAGGATTTATCTTCTCTAAAACTACTTCCACTTTTACCACTATTACTATTTCTACTACTATTACTTCTATTAGTATCAATTCCACTACTACTACTACCATTAGTATATTAGTACTACTATTACTAACACTTCCACTATTAGTACTACTACTAATACTACTACCATGTCCATTACTATTACTACTACTATTACTACGACCAACACTACTACAACTACCACTACTACCACTTCCACTACTACTACCAATTCCACAGCTAATATTATTACTACTACTGCCACTCCTACCACTATTAGTACTACTACTCCCACTTCCACAACTACTATTACTACTACTACTACCACTTCCACTACTACTACTACCATTACTACTACTGCTGCTACTACTACTGACACTCCTACCACTATTAGTACTACAACTACCACTTCCACTACTACTACTACCACTTCCACTACTACTACCAATTCCACAGCTAATATTACTACTACTACTGCTACTCCTACTACTAGTAGTACTACAAATCTCACTTCCACAACTACTATTACTACTACTACTACTACCACTACTACCACTTCCACTACTACTACTACCATTACTACTACTGTTGCTACTACTACTGACACTCCTCCAACTATTAGTACTACAACTACCACCTCCCCAACTGCTATTACTACTACTACTACTATTAACAATTTCACTACTACTGCTACTACAACCACTTCCACTACTACTACTACCACTTCCACAACCACTACTACTACTACCACGTCCACAACTACTACTACTACTACTACTACCACGTCCACAACTACTACTACTATTACCACTTCCACAAATACTACTACTACTACCACTTCCACTACTACTACTACCACTATTAATACTACTACTACTACCACTTCCACAACTACTACTACTACTACTACTACTACCACTTCCACTACTACTACTACCACTACTAGTACTACTACTTCTACCACTATTAGTACTACTACTACTACCACTTCCACAACTACTACTACCACTATTAGTACTACTACCACTTCCACAACTACTACTACTACTACCACTTCCACAACTATTACTACTACTACTACCACTTCCACAACTATTACTACTACTACTACTACTACTACCACTTCCACTACTACTACTACCACTATTAGTACTACTACTACTACCACTTCCACAACTACTACTACTACTACTACTACTACCACTACTACTACTACCACTATTAATACTACTACTACTACCACTTCCACAACTACTTCTACTACTATTAGTACTACTACCACTTCCACAACTACTACTACTACTACCACTTCCACAACTACTACTACTACTACCACTTCCACTACTACTACTACCACTATTAATACTACTACTACTACCACTTCCACAACTACTACTACTACTACTACTACTACTACTACTACCACTTCCACTACTACTACTACCACTATTAGTACTACTACTACTACCACTTCCATAACTACTACTACTACTACCACTTCCACTACTACTACTACCACTATTAGTACTACTACTACTACCACTTCCACAACTACTAGTACTACTTCCACTTCCACAACTACTACTACCACTATTAGTACTACTACCACTTCCACAACTACTACTATTACTACTACTACCACTTCCACAACTAGTACTACTACTACTACTACTACTACCACTTCCACTACTACTACTACCACTATTAGTACTACTACTACTACTACTACTACTACTACCACTATTACTACTATTAGTACTACTACTACTACCACTTCCACAACTACTACTACTACTACTACTACCACTTCCACAACTACTACTACTACAACCACTTCCACAACTACTACTACTACTACTACTACCACTTCCACTACTACTACTACCACTATTAATACTACTACTACTACCACTTCCACAACTACTACTACTACTACTACTACTACTACCACTACTACTACTACTACTACCACTTCCACTACTACTACTACCACTATTAGTACTACTACTACTACCACTTCCACAACTACTACTACTACTTCCACTTCCACTACTACTACTACCACTATTAGTACTACTACCACTTCCACAACTACTACTACTACTACCACTTCCACAACTAGTACTACTACTACTACTACTACCACTTCCACTACTACTACTACCACTATTAGTACTACTACTACTACCACTTCCACAACTACTACTACTACTACCACCACTACTACTACTACTACTACCACTATTAATACTACTACTACTACCACTTCCACAACTACTTTTACTACTACTACCACTACTACTACTAGTACTACCACTTCCACTACTACTACTACCACTATTAGTACCACTACTACTACCACTTCCACAACTACTACTACTACTACTACTACTACTACTACTACTACTAGTACTACCACTTCCACTACTACTACTACCACTATTAGTACTACTACTACTACCACTTCCACAACTACTACTACTACTACCACTTCCACAACTACTACTACTACTACTACTACTACTACCACTTCCACAACTACTACTACTACTATCACTTCCACTACTACTACTACCACTATTAGTACTACTACTACTACCACTTCCACAACTACTATTATTACTACTACTACTACCACTACTACCACTTCCACAACAACTACTACTACCACTACTACCACTTCCACAACTACTACTACTACTACTACTACTACTTTCACCACTACTACTAGGAATATTAGTACTACTACTACTACCACCACTTCCACAACTACTACTACTACTACCGCTTCCACTACTACTACTACCACTATTACTACTACTACTACTACTACTACTACCACTTCCACAACTACTACTACTACTACCACTTCCACTACTACTACTACCACTATTAGTACTACTACTACTACTACCGCTTCCACTACTACTACTACCACTTCCACAACTACTACTACTACTACCACTTCCACTACTACTACTACTACCACTATTAGTACTACTACTACAACTACCACTTCCACTACTACTACTACCACTTCCACAACTACTACTACTACTACCACTTCCACTACTACTACTACTACCACTATTAGTACTACTACTACCGCTTCCACTACTACTACTACCACTATTAGTACTACTATTACTACCACTTCCACAACTACTACTACTACTACTACTACTACTACCACTTCCACAACTACTACTACTACTACTACTACAACTTCCACAACTACTACTAGCACTATTAGTACTACTACTACTACCACTTCCACTACTACTACTACTGCTAGCACTATTAGTATTAATACTACTACCACTTCCACAACTACTACTACTACTAGCACTTCCACTCCTACTAACACTACTACTGCTATTAGTACTCCTACTAACACTACTGCTACTACAACCACTTCCACAGCAACTACTACTACTACTACTACTACTACTACTACTACTACTACTACTACTATTACTACTGCTATTAGTACTCCTACTAATACTACTGCTTCTACAACCACTTCCACTACTACTACTACTATCACTATTAGCACTACTACTACAACTACTGCTATCAGTACCACTACTGCCACTTCCACAATTGCTACTACTACTACTACCATCATGTCCATTACTATTACTACTTCTATTACTACCACTACTAACACTTCCATCACACCTACTACTACTACTACTTCTACTACTACTACCACTACTACTACTACTACTACTACTACTACTACTAATAATAATAATAATAATAATAATAATAATAATAATAAATAATAATAATCTCACTCTCATTGAAACTGGCCCTGAGCCCAATCTGACCTTGATTGCTGGCTTGCTATTAAAATCAATTTGTCTAATGTTTTAATTTGTCTAATTTGAGTAGTAGATATTTCCCCTCTATCCAATTATAAGTTTTAGCTTAATGCTTCTTTTTGTTTATTTTCCAAAAAAAATCACCCTATAAATAAATCTGCCCTAATCGTGCTTTGGAACTGATTTTAAAGTTTCCCTGCTGCCATGTGAGCTGTTTTTTTTCCCTTCTCTGCTCACTAACTGATGATTTGGCTCCTGCTCAGGTGTTCAGTTCACCTTCCATGCTTTCCATCTGGAAGATCATCACGACTACCTGCTGGTGACCGAGAACGGCAGCTTCGCTCAGCCCCTGGCACGTCTCACGGGCTCACAGAGACCCCCGACCCTCAACGCCGGTCTCTATGGCAACTTCCGAGCTCAGCTCCGCTTCATCTCCGACTTCTCCATCTCTTTTCATGGCTTCAACATCTCCTTTGCCGGTGAGAAAGAGACAGATATGTGATCAAACAGAATCATAAATCCCGTTCTAAACTATTATTATTATTTACTAACTAAAGTCATTGATCTGTGAAGTTTTCAGTGAGAGCAGATTTGTTCACGGCCGTGCACAGACCTTCTGAGGGGCATGTGCTGAAACTGAAAAAGGGCACCCCCCCCTTCCAAATAAATAGCACAAAATAATAGTCTTAAAAGCTGTAAATTTATTCACTATTAATAACAGCTATATAGATAACTATTAACTAATCTTTATTCACTTGAGTTGTTAACTATCCCTAACCATGCCGTGTGATCATATATAAAATTATTAATTGTTAATGTTGCAAACCTGCAATTTGTCCATCATTAAAACGACGGCATCACATTACGTCATCATCAATAGGTTATGAGTGCTCAGTTTTTCCTGTTGTAAAATACGTTTGGCCAAAATCTAAATTTATAAAAGATGTAATGCTACTGTATGTACAGGCTATTTAAGGCTATTTGTAGGCTATTGGCTATGACTAACTTAGATGGCAAATGCTACCCCCCCCCCCCCCTTGTTTATAGACATACTCGTGTTTCTTTCGTAAAGACAACGTTGTACTTATTCAAACAACAAGATATTTATTTACCGTTGCAAGACGTTCAGCTGCTCTGCTGTGGAACTCGCTGCACTCAGGGGGCGGAGTTATGAGGTTTGACTGACAGTTTGAGTGGATCCAAAAAGATTTAGTCACAAGCTCTTTTTAATACCTTTAATTGGCTAAATATATTTGTAAAACAGACAGACAGTCATAAAGGGTGACCACTAGTACTGAGTTATTGAAGAAGAAAAAAACACCTCCAAAAAAAGGGCACTTCGGAGTGTACGGACAAAAAGGGCGTGTGCTCTGCACAGGTTGAGCCCTACCTGTGCACGTGCCTGGATTTGTTTAGGATTTATTGACAGTAGATGAGTGAATGTTTATATGCAGCTGTTATAATACAAGTTTTATAAATGTTCCATAACCTTATGTGGATCTATAACTAAAAAATATAATTCTTTAATAAAAAAATAAAATTGGCATATTTTCTGAAATGTACATAAAACAAATACTTCTATCAGCTATCCATTATTATTTTATTTTTATTATCTATAATAGTTATTTATTTATTGTCTGACTGTCTGTTTATTTATTTATTTATTTGTTTGTTTGTTTGTTTGTTTGTTTGTTTGTTTGTTTCATTGGCCTGTTCACCGCTCTTCACCTTCTTCTTTCCCTAACTATTTTTTTTTTTTTTACATTTTTATAATATTGTAATATTTATATGTCATGTAATAGATATACATTGAAAAAAGTGTAGAATATTCCTTTAAGGCTCAAACACTGCTATTCCCTTGAGTTACTACGCTGCTACCTGGCATTAAAGGGTTTATCTGCAGTACCAGCTTCGGTCACTGCAGGGGGTTAAACTGGATTTCTCTGCCCCATGCTCTCTTGTATCTCTGGTGATAAGCCAGCGCTCCGACTCCGGAACACCTTGAACGCATTGATAAAACGCAATCGGTCGGCTCCAGCTTGAGGTCTGTCTCGTCTCAGCTGCCGATCTGGAGCTCTGGGACTTATCAGTATCACCTACTGGATTTAACTCCCCCGAGTAATAAATCTGAGACGTAAGCATGTGCATATACTGTACGATGTCAGATCACTGCTGGATCGCTCGTCCCTGATAAAATAGCTGGGGGTTAAACCTGCACTGGCAGAATAGAGTTCTCTAAATTTTTTAATAGGGAAAAAAGACAAAACTCCCGAACAGCTACTTTCCTGTTGAGATAAAAGGGGAAAAAAAGCCTCAGAAATTCATGAGCACTTTAAGTCCTTAACCCGTGCGCCTACAGTTAAACATCGCTCGCTGACAAGAGCTCTTTGCTCAAACAAGAGGCTTTAAGGACTCCAACTGCGGACTTTTAAAGGACTCGCTCACGTGAGCAGGCAGCCATGACGGTGGAACTAACTAGTAGCAAACTATTACATTCTAATTAAACAACTGCATTAATAAATAATCATGAAAAATTCAGATTTTTTTTGTTATCTAAAGCCAGATGTTGACCTTTGACTGCTGGACATGTTGACGCATAATGCAAGAAATCTTCAGCCATCTTTTTTTTTTTCTTTTTTTTTTTTTTTAGCAATGAGAAGCAAAAAGCAAATAGATCATGGGAGGATGTCATGGGAGGGTGTTTGTCCTGCTAACTCGGCACTGTGTTTTAGCATGCAGAGCACGCTAAGCTTTCCACTGGGAGGTGAAGGAAAAGGCAGTGGTCAAGATTGTTTTTTTTTTTCTCTTATATAGATGTTCTTTAAAAATCCCTCAGGAGTGTGAAACCTCAAAGGTCCTCAGATGTGTGAAGAATGAACGCTGTTGTGACCTCGCAGTGATGGTGCTAATTGCTCGGAGCATGGGCATCCAAATGATGCAAATTGGTGCAGATTAACACACATGGATTGGTGCCATGGAGTGCTGGCGTTTTTACCCTGGTGTTTCATTTGCATGAGGTTATTGAATCATGGCAGGAAGTGATGCAGGTGGCAAAACCTTGTTTTTCCCTAAAGCCTTCATAGATGGTACTGAAGTAGAAAAGAGTTGGTACACTAACATTTCTCTGGTTTGAGTTTGCATTGTTTTCCAATTATTTTGGTCTCCTGCCAAATTTCCATCCACCAGCCAGCTTCCAGCTCAACAGCTTACAACTGCGGAGTGAAATCTAACTTGGGACTTCTGGGTCTGAGTCCGTATTTTATTTGCGTATCAGTTATTTTACCTTTAGTTGTTGCTGCTGCTTTAATGTATAATTATATGCTTTGTTGCCTTCTGCTCTTAACAACAACATCCACCTAAGATTAGTCCTCGGTTCGGTTGTTACAGTGTCACGGTGTTGTGGTTTAGGATGGATAGTTACCTCACAGTTACTGTATAAAGATCTTTCCTTTCATTTTCATTACCGGCTTGTGTGTGGGTTTTGTTTAAATGGCCACTTAGTGGGCAGGTTGGAGGCTGATGCTGAGTCTGCATCAATATGGCAACAAGGCTCCCATCCGTCCATCCATCTATCCATCCATCCGTCCATCCATCCATCCTTCTGACCTTCCTTCCTTCCTTCCTTACCTCCTACCATCCTTTCTTCCTTCCTTACTCCTACCATCCTTCCTACTATACATCCATCTATCCATTCATCCATCCTTCCGGCCTTCCGGCCTATCTTCCTTCCTTCCTTCCTTCCTTCTGACCTTCCCTTTCCCTTTCCCTTTCCCTTTCCCTTCCTTCCTTACATCCTACAATCCTTCCTTCCTACCTTCCTACCTTCCTTCCTTCCTTCCTTCCTTCCTTCCTTCCTTCCTTCCATCTATCCATTCATCCATCCTTCCGGCCTTCCAGCCCTCCTTCCTTCCTTACTTCCTTCCTTCCTTCCATCCATCCATCCATCCATCCATCCATCCTATCATACATCGAATCATCCATCCTTCCATCCTTCTGGCCTATCTTCCTTCCGTCCTTCCTTCCTTCCTTCCTTCCTTCCTTCCTTCCTTCCTTCCTTCCTTCCTTACATCCTACAATCCTTCCTTCCTACCTTCCTTCCTTCCTACTATCCATCCATCTATCCATTCATCCATCCTTCCTGCCTTCCGGCCCTCCTTCCTTCCTTTCTTCCTTCCTTACTTCCTTCCATCCATCCATCCATCCATCCATCCATCCATCCGTCCAGCCAATCATCCATCCACCCGTCTATCCTTCCAATCATCTATCCATCCACCCATCCATCCATCCCTCCATCCATGCATCCTTTCATATGTCCAATCATCCATCCATCCTTCCTTCCTTCCTACTATCCATCAATCCATCCATCCATCCATCTATCCTTCCAATCATCCATCCATCCATCCTTTCATACATCGAATCATCCATCCTTCCTTCCTTCTGGCCTATCTTCCTTCCTTCCTTCCTTCCATCCTTCCTTCCTTCCTTCCTTCCTTCCTTCCTACTATCCATACATCCTTTCATACATACAATCATCCATCCTTCCATCCTTCTGACCTTCCTTCCTTCCTTCCTTACATCCTACCATCCTTCCTTCCTTCCTTCCTTCCTTCCTTCCTTCCTTTCATCCATCCATCCATCCATCCATCCATCCATTCATCCATCCATCCATCATGTCTACTTCCTGGCACAATAGTATACTTCTAAGATGACTACTTCTAGAACCTGTGGATTACAGCATCTCTGTAACACACATTTTGTATCCCTGTGTGTATTTTGCCTCAGAGTACGATCTGGAGCCGTGTGAGGACCCCGGTGCACCGCGATTTGGCGGCCACAGCAGCAGCAGCTTCGGCGTGGGCGATGTGGTGATGTTCTGGTGCCTGCCAGGTTACCGGCTGCAGGGCCCACAGGGCATCACGTGCCTGGGTGGCGGACGGCGCACATGGAGCGCCCCTCTGCCAAGGTGTGTGGGTACGTGGTGAGCCGCTTTCATTCGCTTAGATGTCTTAAGCTGGAACAGTGTCTTCAGGGTTGCATGGAGGCACGGCAGAGCTTAGACCTCAGTGGGACTTTTACAAAACTTTATAGGGCTCCATCCCAGGGGTGGTGTTTTGGTGTTAACAAATTTATATATATATATATATATATATATATATATATATATATACTTCACTGAAGAGCAACAGGGAATTGAGTTACAATCTGAGTCGGAAAACTTGCTGTCAAAGTGTCCAGTGCCTCGAATGCAACTTATGACGGACAAGGTCATGTCCCGGGTATTTGCACAGGGAATATATGTGACGCTAGTACATCTGTTACTTACGTCAATCATAGGCATATTATTGTGCCCTTTGTATAACATTATTTTGCACTGTATATTCCTCTGACTTTGCATCAACCCGTGTGTCTTTTCTCAGCCGAATGCGGATCGACCGTTTCCCAGAACTCCGGAGTTCTCCTGTCCCCAAACTACCCTCTGAATTACGACAACAACCACGAGTGCATTTATAACATTCAGGTGCAGAGAGGGAAAGGCATCAACATCACGGCAAGCAGCTTCCGTCTGGCTCAAGGTGACATCTTAAAGGTAAAGCAAAGTAAAGCAAGAAGATTTCTCATGAGGGATGACGGATGGGTAGCGAATGCTAATAGATTTTTTTTATGTGTATGCTAAGTGCTTATTTTGCAATTTGTGCCTTTATCCGGGACGTGGAGCTATCAGAGAGGAGCACAGCTATTACTAATTCTGATGTGGTTCATACATAGTGCAGAATAATGCATATTAAATGTAGTTATAAACATTTTGTTGTGCAATCTTGGCCTGTAAAATCTGTCCAAAGTGTATGGATTCAACGTATTATATATTTTAATGCTTATGTTCTGTTTAGGATTAAATATAAACACTGAGGAATAAATTTTAACACATGATTAACTTGCAGTCTGCAGACAACCAGATGAAATGCATGACTTTGGTGCTGTTGATTAAATAATGATTTATTTATTTTGTTTCCAGATTCACACTTTTACAAATGTTTGATATTAAACTGGCTATGAGCAAGTGATGTATAAATTACTAATTAAAAGATAAAAAATAATTCAGCAATAATAACATAATAATTTAATAATATGCTTATTATCATTCTGTAACTTTTGAAATCCATTTTAAATAAAGTTTGTATAATAAGTTTTTATAATAATGGATTCCTCATCTTGATAAATCACAATTTTTAATGTATTAATTACAATTTTTAATTTATTCATTTATTAAAAAGGTCTCATAAAGAAAAGAAAAAGTTATTAATTATATTATAATTATTTATTATATTTAATAGAATTATATAGTATATTAATTATTATTATAAATATTAATTTTTAATACATAATATGTATTATTTTTGTTTAAAATTAAATATGCTAAATATAATCGGAATGAGTCGGAATGGAAAAGATGTTTTATTTACTCTGCAGTAAAAAAAATCTGTGTTTATTTTTCTGTTTTCTCAGGTTTACGATGGACCGGATAACACGGCGGACCTAATCGGAGCGTATTCTGGTTCCTCCATGTTGGGAGTGACACTCAGCAGCACCTCTAACCACCTCTGGCTGGAGTTCTTCTCGGATCAGGACGACACTGCTGAGGGCTTCAAGCTCAACTACAGCAGTAAGGATTCTGCTTTTTTCCTGGACGGAACGTGAGACGTGACGGAATTCCAAGAATTTCTTGGTCACAGAACTGTTTTCTTCCAGGCTTTCCTCATCCTTATAATACACTCGATACGTGTGTTTAGAGAAGGATTACAACCCTGTCATCTGCATCTGCACTTCTATCACAGGAAAAAAAATGAATCAAAACTTTCTGACCAGTCAGAATCAGGAATTCAATAGTGTCTGACACGACCTGGTACTTATGACCAAAAACAATTCCCAAACCACAAATTTTCCCAGAGTGATGAGGGATAATGGGGTTCAGTGAGGTCAGAGAGATGGGTTTCTCTTCCTCAATTTGGTTTCTCTCTCACTTATTAGTCGCTCCGGCACTCCCTCAGTCTCTCACCTCAATTTCACGTAATGGAAAATATAACCTCAGTTAATTTTCGTTCCTTAATTAAGTTATTCATTTCATTATCGCCTCAGACTCAGATGTAATATGACCCGTCTGTCTTGCGCCTGATTTGCTTTCCTTGGAATTACAGGTCCATCTCCAGTGACGGACCGCGGCTTGTGCGATCGTATTATACGAAACTTTAACCTAGAAGCTTGTAGGACTTTTATTACTGTTATTAGGGCTCATGAAGTGTACACCTTTTGTGCCTTTGTGTAGGGAAAAAGCTTGTGAAGTTGCATTTTTGGGTTCTTCATCTCTCTTCTGGTCCTGCCATTGGATTGTTACCTTATTGTGCTACCATCAAGGCATGATACACCCTGGACGGAGTGCCAACCCATCGCAGGGCACACACACACACTACAGACAACTTAGAGATGCCAATCAACCTACAATGCATGTCTTTGGACCGGGGGAGGAAACCCCCGAGGCACAGGGAGAACATGCAAACTCCACACACACACAGCGGAGGCGGGAATCGAACCCCCAACCCTGGAGGTGTGAGGCAAACGTGCTAACCACTAAGCCACCATGCTCCTTGGTGTAACTTTATGCTCTTTGCAAATGTCTTTTATTCTATGAACCCAAGCCTTCTTCTACAAATCGTCAAGTTGATTTTATGCACTTGCACCCCAACTTTCACAAACCTATAGTCAGTATTTGATCGATTTCTTTTCCTTAAATTCTGCGTCAGCTTTCTCAAAACTATCTGCATTTCCTCCCTGGCTCTTTCCTCAGGCAGGGTCACGGTTTGTCCTCACTCGAGCTGATTAGCTTTCGGAAAGGCCCCTTAGATGAAAATATTGATTTGACTGAGAGAACATGACAAGGTAGGCAAGGATCTGGAAACGGAGCCAGATAGACACGGAAGTTTGAAATGTTTGAAAAGCGTTATGAGTGAGTTATTATAGCCGTATGGGAAATTGATTAGAGTGGCTCTCAAGAGGTAAGAACCCTGATTAAGCTTGATTTCACCCTCTCCAGTGTTGGTACAAGTCTGTCCAAATATTTGTCATTGTGCAGAATTACATGCAGTATGTCAGACAACTGAAAATGGAAATTACAGTTTAAGGGAAATAAAAATGGATTTTCACAGATGGAGCTCAAATCTAATGATCACAGGATCATCGGGTCACTGATTCGTGGCTGCGTGAATCTATAGACTGTTATAGAACAAGGCTTTGGCCTCATACCGTTCTGTAAGTATGGATTTAGTGTGTCTGATGTGGTCTTGGGAAGCGTGATTGATTACATTCAACATTCTTGAACACCATGCATAATTATTGCCTTGTTTTGTTTGTTTGTTTTTTTGATCATTTCAGAACACTGGTGCTTAAACACTGGGGTCCATTTTGTGGTGCAGATCTGGCAACCCTGGTCATCGCACACATAAAACACATCACAACACGATTTTTATGAGCTTTCTAAATGTTACACATAATACAGAAGCCACATTTTTATTTTATATCTCACAGCTTATTGTTCTGTCCACTTTTCATTCATGGCATTTCATCTCAATGCAAACTCTAACGTAACTTCTAATACGAGAGATCTCACAAATACAAACTTTATCTCTACGAACATTGTCCCTCCACTGGGTGGCTATAGATTTCTATCTATAAACCAATCAAGCCGCACAATTTCCTCGATTTCTCTTCTAACATGCTACGCAATCTCCATAACACCATAACGTGGCGTCCTAACAGCGCTCTGTTCCACGCACTTCGTCTACGGCTATTGAAACACATTCGGTGTTGAATTTCTCCTTTTAATTCTATTACCTTGTGGCAGAATGCGGTGAGATTCATTAAAGCATGTTTCTGAGGTACTTTTCCTCTGGGACATCGGCTCCTGACGGGACTGCCGGAGCTCTTCTCACTCACACCTTTCCTAATGAGTTAATTAGGCATGCTGCTCGCTCGTTAAGCTCTGATTAACTCATAATGGTTTGAATGATACTATTTGTGTCCCTATTTATAACAATTACTTGTGCAAAGGACATCCTTATTTGATTGTAATTTTTAATTAGAAACACTGGAAACTTCTCATCAGGCTCGGTTAAGCCACGGCGATGTTTACTGCGATACATTTCTAATAATATCTTACTTACTACGTCAAGCTGTTTCAAGGTTGCGTGACTTGCTCATAGCGAGTCCATATTGCGAAAAAGTGCACATAAATCACTAGATAATGTTTTTTCTGTCTTTCATTACATAAAGCCTCTAGAGCAAACTGCTTAGTCATCAAACATCCTTCTTTCACAATAACATCAGAAAGCTCCGGAAACTGTAGAACAAATGAGACTCACCTGGGAAAATGGTGGCAGGTGTGAACACATGAGTGAAAATTCCTGTTAAGAGTTATATTTTCGTTTAGATTGATGCTGAAGCCATAGTGTGCTTACGTTATTGCTTTTCCAGAAATAAACCCTAACTTCAATTCCTCACATTATTTCTAATTACGACCTCATATCCTTAATGCTCTTCCTTCCTGTTTCTGTTCCTGACATGGTTAAAGTAATACCCTTAAGAAAAGCTCCCTTTTCATCCTCACTAACACTTTCTTGCCTTAACCACAGGAAAAGCCTTGAATACGGAGCATAAATTTCCAACATTAGCGTTATCCATTGCACACGAATCAGAGACTTACTTAATTCAACACCAACAAGAACACTCATGAACACTTAAGGCCATTTCACAGTGCACACATTTTTGAAGCTTTTTTTTTTCCCAGACACGTTTTTGATGCGTTCAGAACAAGTAGGTCTTAATCCACGGTGGAAAATGCCAGACTACGCATTTTGCAGCAGTTTGGGAATGTAAAGCGCAAATAAAATCACACGCATCCACTTTTCAGATGATCTTTAGTTAAAGCCATAATCTGCAAGTGTGTCAATTTTATGCATTTGCTGTTTATTTATTCTCCTGCAGTCGCGATTTTAAGTATTTCATTACAGTCTCTTGGGTCAGGCCTCAAGCTTTGAGTTTGGAGCATTGCAGGAATAATTGTGTTACTCATACAACTTTCACTTTCAATCCTGTGACTGGATACTTGAATCTTGCTTCACAAGGTGTCTGTGAAGATTCTCAGTCGTCCAGGTGAGGTTGTCTGGAAATTGAGTCCTGTTAACTGGACTTCTTTTTAGTTCAGTCAAAACGTTCCACTACTCAGTGTCTTCAGTCTGAGGGAAGTTGGAAGGATTCACCGAATTTGTGATCCTTCCCTCCCTGGATAGCCTCATTATGGGAACAAGGGGAAGGTGAGAGCGGAGGGAGGGTTTGGGAGTGAGGGAGAGTTGTTAGGATTTAACGACCCCAGAGAAGGAGGGTAAAGAGAGTGAGTGGATGGTGGGTCCTTAGGTGTGGCTTTCCTGGTGGACATGTAAAGATGTCATGATCTTCTTGGGGATGAATAAAAGAGCAGTATTAAAGAATAGGAGACAGGTTTTGCCTAAGACTGGCACCTCTGTTAAGAGAAGGTGATTTTCCACCTGGACATAGATGGCCTCCTTCACTCCTCTCTCTCAAACCATCTGTCTTCTATGTCCAAGATGTGTACCTTAACGTCCTCAAATGTGTGTCCATTCTCCTTCAGATGTACACCGTTCAGGCATAAAATTGTGAGCAGTGACAGGTGAAGTGAATAAGACTGATGATCTCCTCATCATGGCACCTTTTGACCTCAAAGTTGATGTGTTAGAAGCAGGAAAAATGGACAAGTGTAAGTATTTGAGCGAGTTTGACGAAGGGCCAAATTGTGATGGCTAGACCACTGGATCAGAACATCTTCAAAACTGCAGCTATTGTGGGGTGTTCCCGGTCTGCAGTGGTCAGTATCTATCAAAAGTATCCTTTAAGTAATGTAAGTACACAACTTACAGGACTTAAAGGATCCGCTGCTAACATCTTGGTGCCAGATACCACAGCACACCTTCAGGGATCTATTGGAGTCCATGCCTCAACGGGTCAGGGCTGTTTTGGCAGCAAAAGGGAGACCAACACAATATTAGGCAGATGGTCATAATGTTATGCCTGATCGTTGTAGGTACACCAATGATTTTGGTCCTGAAGTGTTGCTTCTTCTATGTTGGTACATCCTTCTATGTAGTGGTTGTTTTAGCTCTCTTCACTTCCTTTATAAGATTCTGCAGCTTGTGGCCAGAAAAAGGTACAAAAGATATCGGATTCATTGTGGCTTATTTTTAGATTTATCCCCATAGTGTCACTGCCGTACATATAGCTATTAGGTGTCTTGCTAAAATTAGCCATGGTTTTGAGCCTGAAGAGTGAAAACAAACCAAATGTAAGGTGAACATGGGTATCTACTGTAGCTTCTCTATTCTGATTCTTCTTCTTTCAGGTGGGAAGGATTACACAGGCTGTTCATTTTCATTATGAAGACATCCATGGACGTTTTTAGAAGTAGCACCATGTTATGTTTTGGGCATTTAGCAGACAGATTTAAATTTATCACATTTATACAACCAGGCAGTTGAGGATTAAGGGCTTTGCTCAAGGCCCTATGAGCAAATGTCCAATATTTTTGCCTTTTTACCTACTCACATCTTTTTTTCCATTCTTCCATACTTGCTGCTTCTTTATCTCCTCTACATTAGCTTCATTAATCCTTTAAACACTCTTTAAACCGCAACTCCGTATCTTTGAGACGATTGAAACTGGGCAATTTTGTCGCAAACGTTTCTGATTAAATCGATTTTTTTTTTCCACCAGCAGCCGGACAGCTATCCATTATTTTCAACATTTGTCCAGGGCTCTAAAGTCATGCATTTTAACAGGCCCTGGATGACCTCTGCTGCCTCTGATGACTGTTCATGCCGGGAAGGTTTGCTTGAGGAATCAAACTCGAATCCTCAAAGCTGTTGAAGCTCTAAATGGGCAGATTCATGGCACACTTTTCTTCTAACCATACAGCAGCCACCTGGGTAAGACTGTTCCATATTTCAGTGCACAGCTCTCCTGTGCATGTCTGCATATCCGTTGCTATCTCTAAAGGCTTCCCTGAGAGCCTCTTCTTCGGAAATCTCAGAACTAGACGTTAAGGTGAACCGAAAAAGTCTATATGGGCATGGAGCTGTACGTTTTTCAATAACCATCAATCATTCTTGCTGCTTCTGATAAATTGCCGCCCAACCAAACCTCACAGCACAGAATAAAAAGGCTTCTTTAACATCAGGAGAATCTAACATTGGTTTTCTGATAAATGGTCATTCAGTTAATTGAGCTGGAGAAGGTGCTTTCGATTCTTCTTTTGTTCCTAGTGTTCTTTTTCTCTCTTTTACTTTATTTTTTTATTTTTTTGCATCACTCAGTCATGAAGAGGCTTTGCCATGTGGGAGGAAGAAAAATCTTGATAAACTGCCAGTAAAACCCGTGAATTATAAGATTTTTCTTCACCAACAATTACAGACCCTACAATGACAGCGATATTCTCCGTGACTGTATCCTAGTTTCATTCTTTCATCTTCAATAAGTGATTTATTTTATTTAGGGTCAAGGTGGAGCTTTATCCCAGATCTGGGGAAAAGTGGGCACGAGGTAGAAATACACCTTATATGGGACATCACTGAACCAGACAAACAACAAACACACACACACGCACACACACTCATTCACAGCAGAATTGATGACATATCTCATGCAAGCATTCCTTCATCAATATTTGGACCATCATTTTTGCTGCTATAAACCCATTCTCTCAGGCCTCAGGATATTATGCATTGAAACGGAAAACAAAATCAAACTTTTTATGACTAATCAATTATTTTATGACTATTTAGCTTCTCGAATTTAAAGTGCATCAATTAGATTTGCAGCAAAAATATTAGAAATAAATTTTAAGCCATTTAGCAGACACTGTTATCCAGAGTGACTTACAATTTATATTATTTTTATACAACTGAGGGTTAAGGGCCTTGCTTAGGAGCCCAGCAGTGGCAGTTTGGTGGATCTCGGGTTTGAACTCACAAACCTCCAATTGGTGGTCTGGCGCCCCAAATGTGCTACTGGATTTCAAATAAATAAAAATATTGCAAATATATAACAGTATATAAATATGTCTCCTGGTGGTCCAGCAGTGAGATCCTGTGCTTTCATTTCCGTGGCCCGGGTTTGATTCCTGGGCTGGTAACCAACCCAGTTACTGAGGGGTCAACTCTCAGTGCTGGTCCCAAGCTCGGATAAAAATGGGAGGGTTGCGTCAGGAAGGGCATCAGGTGTAAAAATCTATGTCTAATCAATTATGTGGACCAGATGATCCACTGTGGTGACCCCGAACTGGGAGAAGCTGAAGGACAACAACAACATAGAACACTAATTATATATTTATCTGGTATGTAGTTGCTTATTGGTTAAAGTGTTGGACTACTGATTGGAAGGTTGTGAGTTCAAGCCCCAAGTCCATCAAGCTGCCACTGCTGTACCCCTGAGAAAGGCCCTTAACCTTCAATTGCTCAGTTGTATAAAATGTAAGTTGCTCTGGATTAGGACGTCTTCCAAATGCCACAAAAATAAGTGTGTAAATATTTTTTGTCACAGGTTTAACAGGTTGCAGGCACATAGACACAAAATAAAAAAAAATTAAAGCAAATTACAGTGTAATAAAATATATAATGAGAAGGATATCAGTATCCGTCCATAGTTGAGTCAGGCAAAGCATCACCAGCCAGATGTTTCTGTTTCTAAATCACTTTCAAATGTGTCCAAAGAGATCAGCTCCTTAAGTTTCAGCTCTATTTATTATAAGAGGATATGCTCTGTGTCTGAACTCATTACACAACCAACTCAACAAACAATTCCAAAACCACCCGGAATCAATCATGAAACCATCCTTTGCCTTGTTTATACTGACCATCGCTTTCAGATGGTGCATTAATCCTATAGCACATCCCTGACACAATGTTCATTCACAAAGAAAAACAATGGTCAGTTTGATCCTTTCAGAAATTCGAACAGTTCTGTCCTTCAGGCCGTCTTGTATATCAGCGATGATGTCTCGATCAAACAAGAAGTTTTCCTTCCTTTCTCAGTAATCACTACAGAAGCAGAGCCTCCCATCCTTTTTCCTGCCACATGGATCTTTTTTTTTTACTTGCTTATCCATCCTGCATTTTTTTATTATTATTATTTAATGTTTTCAGCACAGGCATACACATTTATCTCACTGGCACCTTCACTACACATATCCATCGTATATATTGCTGGAGTTATACACTGAAATGCATTTTTATTTTTTTGAATCCGTGAATATGTACCGCTCAACTCCCTTAATAGCTTTTCCACCATCTGATGGTGCGTTGTGTCAGACAGAAATGGATAAATCGCAACAGCAGAGTCCCATAATGCTGTCTCAATACTAGCTCCCTAACAATAATGTTTGGTTTCTGTAGCTTCTGAGGCAGCTTCACTTCTGTTCCTAAGCCATTTTAGGGCTTGCAGCACACCCTGGTTTATTTATACCCATACTGCATCAGCTGGATATATGAATTTGCACTGAATTTCACTTTATGCATTTTATGCATATGATTATTTAACCCTTCCTCATCCTCGCCAGCTAGAAATTGAAAGAATGTCTCAGTTTTCCTTTGCAACACTAGATGGAAAATAAAATACTCAACGTTTTAATATAAGCGAATTCTATCAAACTCTGGAGAAGCTACCAGTACCACCTTGAAATAGCATATAATCCATCCGGTTCTCTTCAGCTTTTCCTTCTGTCCCTCAAATGCTGATAAAAGAGTCAGTGAAACCTATGTAGTGGCCTTCATTTATTTATTTATTTATTTATTTTCTCTAACAACTTCACCACAGGAGTTCAAAAGTCTACTTTGACTCTCTGCTCCCCGGGTCATAACAAGTTTCACACATACGGTGTCTGTGGTAAATGCCATTGACCCTCTGTCACCTTACACAGGCAGTAGAAACGTGCTGCTGGATTTCTATTGGCACTTCATCCACCTCTGGTTCTTTGTTGTACAGTTTGGCCTTCCAGATCATTTAATGTCACCAGCATTTTCAAGAAGTGCTTCTGTATCAATTCAGGACTTCAGTTTGATAGCTCTGAAAAGGAAATGCTGAGGGAGGGCTGAGGATATTCTTGCTATGGTTTGGAGAGGTTTCATTTCCAGCGGGAATCGTTAGAATAACTGCTTTGACCGTTTCATTCATTTTGGGTTTTTTTTTTTTCAAGAGAATCTCAATCAAAAAATTTCATACAGGACAAATACTGTAAGCTTGTCTTTTTTGTCCTTTATCTTTTATTTGGCCAGTGATCTCAACATCTGTATGGACCGTTACTTCACAAAGGTAAATTAAATTCGTTTAGTCAGTATTTTTCTACCCCCAAATATGAAAAAACAGTTACTCTGGATCATTTCATTCAGATCATTTATAGATCATTTACTGATGACAAAATGTCTTAGTCTGCATTATTTAGAATTACAGTGGAACCTCAGTATTCAAATGCCCTCCCTTACGAATTTTCGCCTTGAGAATGTAAATTTTGCAAGATATCTGCATCAGCATACGAAGCATTTTCGGCGTACGAATGAACCGATCCGAACCGAACGCCGGCTAAGTTGCACGTACGTCCGGGAGCCATTCAAAACTTGTTTGCGTCAGTGGAAAGCAAAGAGCAGCCAACCGAAGCGAGTTTATGAATTTTAAGAATTTTTTTTTTAGTCAGTAAAAGCTGTTTCAAAAGAGTCAACCCACGATACCAACGTTGCCGTCAGCATGCGTTCAAAAGCTAGGTGATCGTTCAGCCATTTTTTTTTTTGTTAACAGATTAGTGGCGTGGGTGGTCCGTTCTATTTTTAGCCCAAGCTTGGTGGCACGACTTCCTGTGAGGACCTTTGACATGGAATGTTTGGCTTGGGTCAGTTCTTTGTAAGCATCTGTACAGTTTACATACGCTTAGTATTGCTAATAATGGTAATACTTTTGGGTGGCTGGAACGGATTACTTGCATTTACATTACTTCTTATGGGAAAATTTGTTTCACAATACAAATTTTCACCTCCAGAACAAATTAAATTTGTATGCCGAGGTTCCACTGTATTGTTGAACCAAGAGCAATAGCACCACCAATGGTGGTAATAAAAAGATGCAGAACCCTATGATGAAGCAAGAACCAAGAAGTAAGACTGGGGCTAATTTTTCTTTTCTAGTACAGATTGTAGATTAATGTAAACATGATCCTGAGATTAATAAATCCAAACATTCATACCCAATCATTCCATGAGGAGAAACCCAAAGTAGATCGACTAATTGTCTAGTCGAAGTACAAATGACCCAAATGGACAAACTGTTGCTTTGTAATAAAGGGAGATTACTCAGTTCTCACAATTTCATTGTCTATTGATATATACAGCAGATTTTTCTTAATGCAGAATACAAAATTTGCAGCTTATTAACACACTGATCTTGAAAACAAATTTGCTCTTAAAAGCCCTGAGACCTGCACCATAACATTATGAAATTGATGCTATTTAAGCCACCAGTAGAGGGGAAAAATTGCTAATTACACCGCTAAGGTTTATTTCTCATGCATCATTCTTCTGTTTGTGCTGCAAAATGAAGCTTCATGAGAATTTGACTCATATTCCTCATCATGTTTGGACACCAGTCCCTGGCTCATGTGTGTGTTGTTATACTCTCTGCTCCTACACACAACACTGGCACTGCTGTGCTCGTCATTGGCTCACGATTATCTGTTACACACATAAGAATGGAGCCATCCACATTGTGCAAGATCTTTACTAATACTTTTTATTTACACTTTGTGAGTTAACACTGTGATAATCGTTAATACTCCTGATAATCCTGATATTTGATCCAGAATTGATCCTATTTTTTTCTCTTGGCTGAATATTAAAGCAAGCAAAAAATATACGAAGCTCTGGAGAAAAAAAAAATTGTTTTGAGATTGCAGTAGAAAAATTAAACACACACAATAAGATGAGTTGCAAATACTTTCCACAGATGATGAAGAAGCCTTTATTATCGCCACCCAGACATTACAGCACAGTGGAATTGTTTTCTTCACATGTCCCAGCTGAGGAAGTTGGGGTCAGAGCACAGGGGCACCTATGATGCAGCCTCCCTAGAGCAGAGAAGGTTAATTGTAGTGGCAGCTTGGCCATACTGGGACTTGAACCCTGACCTTCTGATCAACAACCCAGAGTCTTAACCACTTGAGCCACCAGTGCTAGCACGATGCCACTACTGACTGAGATGATACTACATTAATTTATTCATTTGGACAGATATTAAAGACCATTTTCTGAGGTCCAGAATTAGGTCATGGTATATAATCTTTGACATGGCCCACAACCTTGATAAGAGCATGAACAAATTAGTCATAGTTACACTCCTAGAAAATGGTTCTTCTGAGAAAAGAGTCTACCGAGCAATAATTTAATACGACACACTCCCCCAAAAGGAACAATCAAAGAAATCCTACCTTGACCATGTCATAACACCTCTGATTAGTTTTGGTTAGCCAGCAAGATAGAGTGATGAAAGATCCATCCAGGAATGGGACAAGCCTGTTAATATGTATTGTTCAAAAAAATCAAATAAGTCAAACGGTAGTTTGCATCTTTAACCAGTATCATAACCAGTAGCATTGCTGCCTCAAAGCTCCAGTTTTTTTTTTCATGAGTGTGTGTCCTGTAACAGACTGGCATCCCATCCAGGGTGTATTACCTCCTCATGTCCAGGGTTTCCTTGATAGACTCTGGCTCTGACGCACCCCTCACTGAGCAGGATAAAGTGCTTACACAAGATTACACAACAAATGAATGCATCAGTTTCCCCACACTAATCCCTGCTCTCTGTGTTCTTTTCTCAGGTTTTGAACTCTCTCACTGTGACGAGCCAGGCGTGCCACAGTTCGGCTCCAAAGTGAGCGACCAAGGCCACTTTGCAGGAAGTGCCGTCACGTACCAGTGCGACCCGGGCTACACGCTCCACGGCAGCGGCTTGCTGACTTGTATGACCGGGGAAAGACGAACATGGGACCATCAGCTCCCTTCCTGCATAGGTAATTATTCAAATATAACATATCTCAGGCCATCTTACTAACTTAGAAATGTAACTTTGGCTTGGGATGTCTTATCTTTACCTGAAGTAGCAATGGTATAAGCAATGTTTATGCAAATACAATGGAAAAAAATGGAAATGAGTAGAATTTTCTAGCGATTTTCGATTCATCCATATGCAAATTCTGCTTTGTTCAGATGCAGATCTTTGATGTTCTTCTGTATAATCACTGTTTAGGATTTAATCCTGTTATCCTCTACTTGAAAGAAATACATAATGAAGTGGAAAGTGTTGTAGCAGATAGCGTTAGAGTGAGATTTTGATTTTGATTATCCTTAAGTCATTACCACATACAAACTATTTTATTTATTTCTCGCACATCCTCATCTTAAAAGAGCGACTCCTTCTGCCTTGTTTGCGTCTATATTTTCATGCGGCAGGTTGAAGCAGTAAAGTGATTATAAGAGGAATGCGGAGCTTACAGAACAGTGAACACATAATAGCTAGAGTTTTACATTTTCACGTGTGTTTTTAAAAGAAAAACATTTAAAAAATAACTTGTTTAATTATTTATTATATTATTTATATATTATATATTATTTATTATTATTTGTTATATTATTATTTATTATTTATTTGTTCTAAAAAACAGTGTGTTTAATCATTTGTACTTCCTCGATTAATTTTCTACGATTTATCTAAAACTCCATTTTCTTCCTCCGTCATCTTTTCCTGTCCTGTTTTTCTGGCAAAAGTGAAATTTTGACTAATTCTTAACAGATGGATGCGTTTTATTTAGTGTGCCATTTCACTAATTGGCTTCTCTGTATTTCTTCCTCATACGTATAACTACAGGTAATAAAATATTGCTAATAATCTGGAGTTAACAACGTGGTGTAACTGCTTTCTTTTAGAAGAATATTTCAGTGTACAAAAGCGCCAATTTAATAATCCGTACTTTGTTGAAGTAATACGGACTGAGGTGTTGTTACAGGATCCGAATTTCCATCCAAATATTTACTTACTGAAAGTTATTTATTTATTTATTTTGTTTTGGGTTTCTGTTCACTGGTGATCCTAATGTAAGATTTACTTTCGAAGAAAATATTACTACATTGTTTGCTAATTACTTGTTGCTTTACCTGCACATATACTGTATACTGTACACTTGTTGAAAATTGGTGTGTATAGTTATTTTTTAGCTCCCAATTTCCGAGGGTCAGTCACTTATATATTCACTATAGCATAAGTCAACTGTGACAGCCTTTTGAATTAATTTGCTTTCAGGCAGTTGCATTATAAATGTTCTCCTGCCCCGCCAAAATCTATGGTCATGAGCCACTTCTGGTATAATGGCCTAATCATTAATCATAGAGACCTCCCTCTTAGTAGCCCGAGCCCCTGAGCATGTGGCTAGTCAGTAATCTTTCAGTAAACATCGCAAAGCAGATCAAAGATAATCTGTGCTAGCTGGGAACTCGTCCACTGCCTCGCTCGACATTTCTTCACGTTGACAAAACTTTAATTATCCAGATTTGCAACCAGAGTATTAAAGCATTAAAGAGACTCAAAATATGTACAGTCAGTCATCCCGAATTTTTTTCTTTTCTCAGTAACTCCACATCGGCATCAACGTCATGCGCAGCTGGTTAAAGCATTTCTACCCATTTTTACTCAGCTAATTTTTCTTCCTGTCATCTCTAAAGAAGCTTACATGTAATGCAATTACGACTTAGCTGCTGTTAGCGCTGATGCTCCATATGTGCCTTTGAAATCTGTGTTTATGACGAACGCTGCAGTAACTATGATTACGGCAGTTTTCTTTTACCCCTCCATGATGAATGCACCGGTCTCCTGCTTCTCCAGAGTGGGTCGGGACTCATATAGAGCACAGATAGTTTTTTTAGCATGAATTAACCGTAGGAGCAAAGAAGTGCACTTAAAGCGTGATGCTCTGCCCATGCATAAACGCCTTGAGCGTTCGCCCACATTAGCATCCTCGTGGAAGAGATCATGAATCTGCCAGAACTAAGGGATTAAAAAGCCCACAGATTTTCTATCAGATCATTATTGATAACAAATGTACCACATAGAGTAAGAATTAATTCAGAATGACTAATAAACCATTAATTAAAAATTAGGAATGTATCACATTTAAAATAGCAGCAGTAAATAATTTAGTCAATAGAAGTTGCTTTCGGCTGTTCTCTGTTTGGGGTCGCCACAGCGGACCAACTGGTCCGCACAACAACTTGGCAAATGTTTTACGCCGGATGCCCTTCCTGACGCAACCCTCCCATTTCTCCGGGCTTGGGACCAGCACTGCATCCAGGGGCTAGGGTTGAGACATTGGCTGTTAACTGAACCCAAGCCTTCCACACAATAGGCGAGAAACCTACCACTGAGCCACCAATGCCCAGTTAAGTAATTTAGTCAATAAACTGGTAAAAAAAAAATAGTGAAGTAAAGTAACTGTTTTCTAAATGTTAAAATTGCTAAAATTTTGTAACTATTTTCAGTCATGTATTATCTGCGATTTTATAATTATTATAAAAATAATTATCATAAAAATATCTAAATATACATAAATATTTAACAAATATTAAAATAGTTTATGCAAAAAGTATTTTATATAATATAATATAATATAATATTTAACTATTAAATAAATGCAATTTTTTACACAATTATTAAGATTTTAATATAAATACTTACTGTTAAAATAGTAAATGATGCTGAAATGGAAAACAAAACAAAACATATATATATATATATATATATATATATATATTTTTTTTTTTTTTTATTTTATTTTTTTTTTTTTTTTCCATTTCAGCATCATTTACTATAGTATTGTGACGGGTCTCCGCCGGAGGCGGAAGTGTTGGGATCCATTCGCTGAACTGGCGATAGGGGACGAGCAAAGACTGAGTCGGAAACAGGCACAGAGTTCGGCAATGGTGTATTAAAGAAAGGCGTATAAACACACAAGAAGACAGAGAAACGGAAGTCCTTAAACAGTCCAGAATCAGTAAGCCAGTAATAGGTACAACAGAGATAATCCAATAGAATAAACGTTAAACAGTCCAGTTCAGTAACAGCAAGTAATCCACACAGGTAATCCAAAAGAGAAAACGTTAAACAGTCCAGTTCAGTAACAGCAAGTAATCCACATAGGTAATCCAAAAGAGAAATCAATAAACAATCCAAGTCATACACGAAAATCAATCCAATCATGAAACGCTCGGTAATCCCCATAGAAAAGATACTTCGCATCGCGCTGGAAGTGCGCAGCATTTTTAAAGCCGGCGCGCACCCGGAAGTGAACTCAAAACACGGGCAAGGGCTCCCTCTCGCGGTCACCTCTAGCGCGAGTCGTGACAGAGCCCCCCCCTCTAGGGACACCTCCCGGGGTCCTACGCCGTGGGCGACCTCTCGGGCGTGGAGCAGGCCTGTTCGGGTGGTCGCGGTGGAAGTCCTCCATGAGGGATGGATCCAGAATGTCGGCGGCCTCCACCCAAGAGCGTTCCTCGACACCGTAGCCCTCCCAATCCACGAGGTACTGAAGCCGCGAACGAACCCGCCTGGAATCAAGGAGGGCATGCACACGGTATGCTGGAGACCCCTCAACGTCCAGAGGCGGTGGTGGCTCCCCACCGTCGGGAACCTCTCCAGCCGAAGGATGTGCTGGCTTCAGGAGAGACACGTGGAAGGTGGGGCAGATGCGATATGTCGCTGGCAGTCGTAGCCGGTATGCCACCGGGTTGACCTGCCGAACAATCTCGAATGGGCCAATGAACTTCGGGCTGAGTTTAAGGCACGGCAGTTTGAGACGTAGGTTCCGAGTCGACAACCAAACCATCTGTCCCACCTGGTAGGAAGGGTGAGGGCGGCGACGTCGGTTGGCCTGAATTTTCTGCCTGCGCACCGCCCGCTGAAGTCGCACATGAGCCCTCTCCCAGACCTCTTGGCTCCGCCGGTCCCACTCCTCCACCGCTGGGACATCGGAGAGCTCCCCCGACCAGGGAAACAGGGGTGGCTGGTATCCCAGCATGCACTGAAAGGGTGTCAGACCCATAGAGGAGTGAATGAGAGAGTTCTGGGCGTACTCCGCCCAGGGCAGGAACTCACTCCACCGGTGCTGCTCCCGGCTACAGTATGACCTAAGGAACCGACCGATCTCCTGGTTAAGTCTCTCTGCCTGTCCATTAGATTGTGGATGGTAGCTGGAGCTCAAGCTAACGCCTATACCAAGACGTGCACACAACGAGCCCCACACTCGGGAGGTAAATTGTGGCCCCCGGTCCGATACGATGTCCTCCGGCAGACCAAAGTTCCGGAACACGTGTACAAACAGGGCCTCAGCAGTCTGCATGGCCGAGGGCAACCCCTTAAGGGGAATCAGCTTGCACCCCTTGGAGAAGCGATCCATTACCACCAGTACTACCGTGTAACCCCCTGAGTCCGGCAAGTCCGTAAGAAAGTCCACTGACAGGTGGGACCAGGGGCGTTGGGGAATCGGAAGGGGCTCCAGCAACCCCTCCGGAAGCTGACGACTAGTCCGTGCCTGGGCGCAGGAAGGGCAAGCCTGAATGTATCTGTCCACATCTACTGCCAGGGATGGCCACCAGAACCTGCGACGGACGAGCTGTGTAGATCGACGGACCCCCGGATGGCCCGAGCTGGGAGCTTCATGTACCCACTGGATCACTTGGGTACGAAACTGCGGGGGCACGAAGACCTTAGTCGGCGGGCACCCAGCAGGTGGCGGCTCCTCAGCGTGAGTCTGCTGAATCTCCTCCACAAGGTTCCAGTGTCCCGGGGCCAGAATGGCGGTGGGCGGTAGGATGGGTTCGGACAGCACAGGCTCATCGGCTCCCTCGAATCTCCGTGACAGAGCATCCGCCTTCCCGTTCTTGGACCCAGGGCGGTATGTCACCATGAACCGGAACTGAGTGAAGAACAAAGCCCACCTGGCCTGTCGTGGGTTTAAGCGCTTGGCGCCACGAAGGTACTCCAGGTTGCGATGATCAGTGAGCACCTGGAATGGGTGGCGCGCTCCCTCCAGCCAGTGACGCCACTCTTCCAGTGCCGCCTTGATCGCCAGAAGTTCTCTGTTGCCCACATCATAGTTGGCGTTGGCGGTAGTCAATTTCCTCGAATAAAACGCACATGGGTAAAGCTTCCCTGGTTCTCCATGACGTTGGGAAAGCACAGCTCCGAGGCCGCTACTGGAGGCATCTACCTCCACCACAAACGGTAAGTCAGGATCCGGATGCCGTAGAATGGGGGCCGAGGTGAAGCAGTCCTTCAGTTGCTGAAAAGCTGCCCGGGCCTGGTCTGTCCAGGTCAACTTCTTGGGCTTCCCCCTTAATAACGAAGTCAACGGGCCTGCCACCGAGCTGTAGTTCCGTATGAAGCGCCTGTAGAAGTTAGCGAAACCCAGGAAACGCTGCAGCTCCCGCACCGTAGTGGGGGCAGACCAGTCCGTAACTGCCTGGACTTTAACCTCGTCTATCTCCACACCACGTCGTGAGACCACATAACCCAAGAAGGTCACCGTGGACCGGTGGAACTCGCATTTCTCAAGCTTCACATACAGGTGGTGCTGCTGTAACCATGATAACACCTCCCGAACGTGCAGTACATGTTCCTCTAGGGAGGCGGAGTACACGACGATGTCATCAATGTATGCTATGACCCATTTCCCCAGCAGGTCTTGAAACACCCCATTTATGAGGGCTTGGTAGACTGCGGGGGCGTTGGTGAGGCCGAAGGGCATTACCCGGTACTCATAGTGTCCGTGAGTGGTGTGGAAAGCGGTCTTCCACTCATCCCCCTTTTTCATCCGGACCAGGTTGTAGGCGCTCCTAAGGTCCAATTTAGAAAAAATCCTCGCCCCCCTCAGCTGCTCCAGCGCTGCAGGTACCAAGGGCAGAGGATAGGGGTATGGGACGGTAATGGCGTTCAACCCCCGATAGTCTATACAGGGGCGTAGGCCTCCATCCTTTTTCCCCACAAAAAAGAATCCTGCCGCTACCGGCGACATGGACAGCCGAATGTGACCCACTGCCAGGGCGGTCTCAATGTACTCCTCCATGGCTTTTGACTCAGGTAATGAAAGAGGGTAAACCCGCCCCCTAGGTGGAGAGGCGTTAGGCAGCAGATCGATGGCACAGTCCCACGGTTGATGCGCCGGTAGTCGAGCCGCCCTCTCTTCGCTAAACACCTCCCGAAACTCTGCGTACTCCTGAGGAGGGTGAGCGGGAACAATGAGGAGCGATTCCCTCACGCAAGAGGTCCTACAGGGCCTAGGTACCTGGTCCCGCAGGCACTTCTCCTTGCAGGCGGGTGACCAGCGTACCAGCTCCCCCGTGCGCCAGGAAATTTGGGGGTCATGACGCCTGAGCCATGGGAATCCCAAGATCACGGGGTTGGCAGGGGAGGAAGTGACGTAGAACGCCAAACGTTCGTGGTGAAAAAGGCCTACTCGGAATTTCAGCAGTTCCGTCTGACGTTTAAGGTAACCCTCACCGATCGGACGACTGTCAATGGCTGTAATCCTTAGAGGTGGTAAACAGGGAAAAGTGGGGATCCCGAGCTTCTCCACCAAAGCCCCGTCGATAAGGTTGATGGCCGCCCCAGAGTCAATAAGTGCGGAGACAGAAACACCACGATTGGACACACACAGCGACACCGGCACCAGTAGGCTGAAGAACCTTGAACCGCCACCCACCTGTGCCGATGAAGGTCTCTCTGGACACCGAGGGCTTAGATGTCCGGAAGCCCCGCAGTTATAGCACAACCGCATCCGGTTCCATTGTTGCTGTGCTGGCTCAGCCAGTCTGGACCTCCCCAGTTGCATGGGTTCTGGGACCTCCTCCCTGAAGCTGGAGGAGAAACGTGATGGCCCTGCCTGGTGTTGGCGCAAGAGATTATCCAGGCGGATGGCCGTAGCTACAAACTGGGACAGTGTAGTGTCCTCCGTACGACATGCTAGCTCCGCCTGGAGCTCAGGCTTCAGTCCTGCCCGAAACACTGCCCATAGCGACGCGTCGTTCCACCCCGATTGCGCTGCCAGGGTGCGGAACCTAATGGCGTAGTCCGCTGCAGTGTCAGAGCCCTGGCGTAGCTCCATGAGCTGTATAGATATGTCCTTGCCCCCTGCAGGGTATTCAAACACCTCACGAATCATGCCAGAGAAATAAGCAAATGACGATTTGATTTGGGGATCGGCGTCCCACACTGCGGAAGCCCACTCCAATGCCCTATCAGTTAATAAAGACATAACCAGTGCACACTGGGTTTCCCCCTTACTATACATCTCTGGCTGATGCGAGAAGAACACCTCACATTGTCTTAAGAAGCCCCGACAGCAGTCGGCAGAGCCCTCAAACTTGTCTGGCAAAGCTAGACAGGGTGACTCACTGCGAGCTGCGGGCGGGTCCCATGGTGCGGCGAGGCTCGCGCTGCATAGCTGGTCTTGCAGCGACTCCATCTGTTCCTGGTAGGAGCGGATAGAAGCCCCTTGTCGCACTATGATGTCGCGCAGCTCCGCTGGATCCATGATAGGCGAAGTATTCTGTGACGGGTCTCCGCCGGAGGCGGAAGTGTTGGGATCCATTCACCGAACTGGCGATAGGGGACGAGCAAAGACTGAGTCGGAAACAGGCACAGAGTTCGGCAACGGTGTATTAAAGAAAGGCGTACAAACACACAAGAAGACAGAGAAATGGAAGTCCTTAAACAGTCCAGAATCAGTAAGCCAGTAATAGGTACAACAGAGATAATCCAATAGAATAAACGTTAAACAGTCCAGTTCAGTAACAGCAAGTAATCCACACAGGTAATCCAAAAGAGAAAACGTTAAACAGTCCAGTTCAGTAACAGCAAGTAATCCACATAGGTAATCCAAAAGAGAAATCAATAAACAATCCAAGTCATACACAAAAATCAATCCAATCATGAAACGCTCGGTAATCCCCATAGAAAAGATACTTCGCATCGCGCTGGAAGTGCGCAGCATTTTTAAAGCCGGCGCGCACCCGGAAGTGAACTCAAAACACGGGCGAGGGCTCCCTCTCGCGGTCACCTCTAGCGCGAGTCGTGACAAGTATAGTAAATGATAATAGTAATAGTAAATAATGCTGAAATGAAATATATATATATATATTTCAGCATCATTTGCTATTTTAACAGTAAGTATTTATATTAAATCTTATATTAATTAATAATACAATTAATCTTATATATATATATATATAATATATATATCATCTGCTCCATTGTATAGATTTTTTATTGATTGAATTATTATTACTATTATTTTTTAATAAAAATACACCATTATTAAATATTCTGATATTATGCTCCCAGCACTGTGCTTCACCATACATCTTTTTCTTGAACACATAAAAGGAATTTGTCCAATCAGTGACCACAAGAAATGATGAGACTTTAAACTGTAACATTTTTCATTTGAAAGAAATATCAGCGCTCTAGCTGCCACTTTATCTTCTGAGAATTTGTGAACAGGCCATTATATAGATCATAGGTATGAGCAGGAAGTGACAGCGTAATAACCCATTTATTCTTATCTATTGTAGCGGAGTGTGGCGGAAGTTTCAAAGGTGAGTCGTCAGGGCGGATATTATCTCCGGGATACCCGTTCCCTTATGACAACAATCTCCGCTGTACATGGACCATCGAAGTGGACTCGGGCAATACAGTCAGGTACTTCCGCTCAAAATACAGTTCATTCAGACGTTATGAAGGTCAAAGTCTTATTTTTTTTTACTCCTTCTAATATTTGACCAAGGTTTAGATCTTTCAAACTGGAGGTGCCGCTAAAACAAAAGATGTAGGCCACCGAATAAAAGGAATTATAAATCAGAAAGTGGAATTAATTATAGTTTAGCAGACGGGATCAGCAGTGAACCAGAGGAGGAACAGGGAATTAATTGTTAAAATATGTCTGCTAATTATATTCTGTGATAAAGCTTCAGAGCATCAAAGTAATGGATAAAAAGATCAAGAACGCTGAATGGTCTCCGGATGCCCAGCATGAAACAGCTGACCAGAGACTTGATTGACATCTATTAATGGCCCAGTCTGATTGAGTCTTGGTCTGTTTGGCAATCCTGGGTCAAATCCATGATAATATTATTAAATCCAGCCAGATCTACTAATTTTAATACTCCAAGTGACAAAAATTTGCCACTGTAATTCTACTTCTTTGTTTTTCCACAGCCTCCAATTTCTAGCCTTCGACACAGAAGCATCTCACGACATCTTGAAGGTGTGGGATGGCCGTCCAGAGAATGAGATGCTCCTGAAGGAAGTGAGTGGTTCTCTGCTGCCTGATGGGATCCACAGCACCCTCAACATCGTTACTATTCAGTTCGAGACCGACTTCTACATCAGCAAGTCCGGCTTCGCTATCGACTTTTCCAGTAAGCTACTTGCATTTAAAAGAAATCTATGCTCATGAATTTGTATTCATAAATTTGTTTTCAAGCCTGACACGGATGTCAGTATGCCAAGCTCAGTTCTTCCTAAACATAATAGAGTTTGATGTTGGATTAATTTTCAGTGCTTTGTGGATCAGCCAGTAGGATAATCACGCTGCAGCTAAAAGCTGAGAAATCGATACGTAAATAGAAACGGCCTAGTTTATTTTCCAAAGACTTGAGTTGGGACAGACCGAAAAATTCTCTGAATCTCTTACCTCATTCTGTGTATCTGATAAAAGCTACAGGAAATTAAATAAATATCTGATATATTGCAGTCCTAGGGTCTAGCATTGTTGATCGTCGAGCAACCAGCTGCCATTTGCTGAATACATGTAAGAAAGGGCTAGAATTCAGTATCCATAGATCTCGGCTCGATCGATGCATGTATACTGGGTGAAATAAGAAAAAAGAGTCAAAGAAAATGGGAGATAAACCAAGATTTGTAATTTTAGGAGACTTGAACTGGATAGCATGAGGATATAAAATGCTAAGAAAAAAAAAAGTTTAGATATCTCTCTTCAAAAGGCATAATTTTCTGAAAAGTGAGCTCAAGCTTAGATTAGAATTCTTTTTGTCTAGGGAACCTTTAAAAAAACTTTGCATCAGAAAGGATCCATTTTTTAGGAAGATAAAAAAGTACACTTAACTATACTGCAATGTTTATAAAGAGCAATTAGTGGTGTGAGAAGATCGTAGGTGTTCTAAAAACACCTAAACATGGGTGGACAAACTTAACAAAGAATGTAGTACTGAACCTGAAATACTCAACAGCATTGGTTAAGAAACGTGCTTCAGTGATGATCAAAGCATCAGTTCTGCTGGTTTTATTTGTCAGGTTCGGTAGCTACCGCCTGCAGGGATCCAGGCACCCCGATGAACGGCACACGGAGCGGCGAGGGCAAGGAACCAGGCGACACCATGACCTTCGTGTGTGACCCAGGCTACGAACTGCAGGGCGAGTCTCGGATCACCTGCATTCAGGTGGAAAACCGATACTACTGGCAACCGAGCCCACCTACCTGCATCGGTGAGATTTTTCAATTTGCAGAACTTCCACCTCAAACCCCTTTGGGAACTTGTGGCTGCACCTCATTTCAAGCATTTCACACCTGCCATGGCACAGTGAAACACCATAAACTCCAGCCAGAGACGAATCTCACCCTTTCAGAAGGGAGAAAACGTCGTTAATAATAAATCATTTTGACAGAAATATCTGATCGAGTGCTCAGTCAGCATTCAGACGCCCAAGCATATGAGGCATGTCCTATGACTGCGAAATTGCTGGTATTCTGCAATCAGCTGCAGTTTGCAAAACTATTGGTCAAAAAAGTGCTTGGAGTTATATTATTTTCCAAATTCAGAGTGATGGATGGATGTGTTGTCCTTTTTTTTCCTTTTTTTTCAGTAAGGCAGTGTTTTGATTTGATTTGAATTGACATGTGCTTTCTTGCATGCTGGAACAAAGTGTTAAAATGGATTCTATCCTAATAAATAAACTAGGAAGTAATAATTGAAATGCAGGTAATAAATGAACTCCTACCGGCTTTCAAGGATACTTTGCAATTCAATCGATCGCGATGCAATTCAAACACCTCATTTCTTAATAAAAGATTTTTGCACGTCGGTCTTACTTGGCACTTTTGGGGTTTCATGGACACCACTGAAGCTCAGACTTTAATAGATGTTAATTCACACTTTTGCAGTTATTTCACACTAACAGTTGACTAATAGGAACAAGACATGATGGCATGAAGTAGAAGGTTAGTTAAACAGAAAGCTAAACAAGAAAACACAACACAACTGGGAGTGCTGTTACAGGAAAATAATCAATGACTGGTGATGTGAAGCAGCTTGACATCAGTGTTATAGGGTCTTGGATTAATTGGTCACTGAAAATCCGGTATTCCGTATAGCAAACGATCTGATTGGTCCGACTTTGATAAAGTGGGTCTGGCATTTCCTTTTTAGGAGACCATTGAAGAAAACTGCTCTGACCATACCTGACTTAATTTAAGATACAAAACATTTGTTTTGCTGACAAAGTGAAACAATACAATTATTTGTCCCTTGTCTTTCAGCCCCCTGTGGAGGAAACATCACAGGCTCATCCGGATTCATTCTATCTCCCAACTTTCCTCACCCCTACCCTCACAGCAAGGACTGTGATTGGTTCATCACTGTACACCCTGATTACGTCATCTCACTTGCATTCATCAGGTAAGCTCTTTCCTGTTGTATGTTTTTAGATGACCGATAAATAGAAATGAGTTTCTTAGGAAAGAAATTAAACTGACGTAGCAGTTTTCTCCGGCATTAATCTTTTTGAGAAATTCACCAAACTTAATTAAGTTAATTCAGCACTTCTTGTAAATATATTCCCCTCCTGTGGTCTTTGGGAGAAGATAGGAATTTATGGTATATCTTTGTTAATTAAAAGGGATGTTTCTGTCCAAATCGTTTATTAAGTCTGAATTTTCCTATGGTTTAAGAATGAGGGTAAAGTAGAGCATTTCACAGAATATCATTTTGCCATTTGGGGCAGTTTCATCCGCAATTTTCACTGATGACATTTTTCCATCCGAGGAGCACACTGAAAGAGTCGCCTCTTCAAAGGAACCGAATTACTCAGCTAGTGTCGGCTAGTGTGGATTACAACTTAAGGTTATGCAGCCATCCTTTCTGGGGGGGGGTTGGGTTCATAGTGGTGATGCCAAATCTGGCTGAATCTGTAATATCTTTTTGTAATATTTTTTTTGCCTGCCAGGTTTGGCTACACTTGTAGCATCACTGGAAATCAATACAAAGTTCCTCTGAATGATCACCTATCCCAACAGGAGTGTTCTCTTCCAGCGTGAGGCTGCCCATGTCCACAGGCTATGGTTAGGCTCAAAGTTCTCACTGAATGGCTTGTTGATGTGGATGAAAATGATGTAAATCATGTTGTATGGAAACCAATGGTAGATTTTGGACTGATATTTTAGACAGAGCACTCGTTAAAACACTGCTTGAGGCAATTTCTTTTGGATACATCAGTTCCAGAGACTTGTAGGCTCAACACCAAGGTGCATTGAAGCTGCTCTGGTGGCTTGTGGGAGCCCCAAACCATACTAACACACTTGTATTTTGGTGGCTAGGCTATTAATGAATGTTTTTATTAAAGAAACCTGTTTGTTTCACCTTCAGCAATTTATCAAACATGCTCTATAATATAACCATCATTTTACACCGAACTATAAGACTCTATGATGACCCTATGAAATATAATTCAAACACTCTTCACCGGCAACATTAACAACTTTTATATTATGGCTATCAAAAAAACTCATATACATGAATCTTTGATTTCTATTTCAGCTTTAGCATTGAGCCCAATTACGACTTCCTGTACATTTATGATGGGCCGCACACTAACAGCCATCTGATTGGGACGTTTCAAGACAGCAAGCTGCCAGAGAAGATAGAGAGCAGCTCGAACATCATGCACATAGCCTTCCGCAGTGATGGTTCAGTCAGCTATACCGGCTTTCATCTGGAGTACAAGGGTAAGTGTGGCAGTACCCAACTTATAGAAAGACACACTGACAATCCATTTCAATAAACTAGAATAAAAAATACAAAGGCTTCAGTATGGTGGTGCACAGGGTGGTACATAGGTATAGCAGTACTATATCACAGCTCCAGTTTGATACTGAGCCTGGGTTACTGTGTGGAGCTTAGTGTTACCCTGGGCCCATGTGTCGTCCAGGTTCTTTGTTTTATTCTCCTCTTCTAAAACCTGCTGGTAGGTGGCATGCTTATGCAAATGTCCCATTAGGAATTGAAAATAATGTCAGGGCAAAGATTTAAGAATTATATTGAGTTTAGCTTTCCTTGACTATCTATTTTCCCTGACAATATTTAAATCTGGCTGCCTAACCCACTTTTAATTTAATTGGAAGTGGAAGTGGGAGTGGGAGTGGGGATGGGAGTGGGGATGGGGATGGGGATGTGGATGGGGATGTGGATGGGGATGTGGATGTGGATGTGGAGGGGGATGTGTCTGTGGATGTGCACGGTGGCTTGGTGGTTAGCACGTTTGCCTCACACCTCCAAGGTTGGGGGTTTAATTCCCACCTCCGCCATGTGTGTGTGGAGTCTGCATGTTCTCCCTGTGCCTTGGGGGTTTCCTCCGGGTGCTTCGGGTGCTCCAGTTTCCCCCCCCAGTCCAAAGACATGCATGGTAAATATTCCGTAGTGTGTGATTATGTGAGTGAATGAGAGTGTGTGCTGTAGACAATGAATGAATGAATGGCTGTGGTTTGGCCTACTGGTCATAAGTTCATGAGGTCAAATCCCATCATTCCCATTTCTTCCTTAGACCCTGAGCAAGGCATTTAACCTACAACTGTTCAGTTGTCTAAATGTCAATAATGTAATTAATCTCTTGGGTGGTGGTGGCTCAAGTGGTTAAGTCTCTGGGTTGAAGATCGGGGTCACCACCAAACTACCACCATTGGGCCCCCAACCCACCCTGCTGTAGTGGTGCTGCATCATGGCTGACCCTGTACTCTGACCCCAAACCCCAAGGATGGGATATGCAAAGAAAGAATTGTGCAGTAATGTATATGTGACAAATAAAGACAACTTAATTACTAAAACTGTAGAATCTAAAAGACACAATTTTCCGTGTTGTGTGATACTAAAGTCCTTACCAATTGTTGACTTTACTATCTCTTTGGTTCTGTGTTTTATGCTGTAATGGTGCCTCTGGAGCTTTCTGAGTCTTTGCTGCTTGAGAAAAGTTTGAAGTTATTTGTTAAGGTCTCAGTGGTGCTCATATTATCAATGGCTATAGTGCGGAACCAGCATGCCAGTGTCTGTACCTTATATGACCCTTATGAGAGGTTGAGGATCATGGTGAAAACCCATCTGTTTAAAAGCCTGTCCCTTGCTGATGCATTCTGCTTTCCACATTTGAAGATGACCTTCTTTGTAACATTATGGACTGTCCACCATAGTACAGATGAGTCGCATGCTGGTCATGGAGGGCTTTTGTGGAGTTTCAATCGCTGAAGTAGGTCCAGACTGTTAGACTGCGACCCGTATATTGTGTACTTGAACAAAAAACTTTGTAGTTTAGATATTCTTACTGGTCAAGTGCTTGTCTGCTTTGTTTGTATCGCCTTTTCTATAAGAACATTGGTCATTGCACAAAAAAGGGCCTACTTCAATTGGGTTGATCCCCTCAGCACCAGGGATCCTGGTTTGATCCTGAGTCTGGGTTACTATCTGTCTGGAGTTTCTTATGTTCTTCAAGTGCCCATGTGGACTTCCTTTGGGTTCTTCACTTTCATCCCACCCTTCAAAAACATGTACCTCGAATGCAAATCCCTGCTGACATACCATAAATTAATTTTTTTCTCCAGATCTTTGACTGAATATTTTCTGACAAACCTCCACACACTGCTGGTGCCTCTAACCACATTCTCTTCAGAAAATCTTAAAAAGTAGGGCTGTGTTTCTAAAGGAGTCCTCAATCACTATCCTAAATATCCTGGAATACCATTCATCTATTTTGGTTGCCCTGGTTATTTGTCTCACTTGCAGAGGAGGTGAAGACGATCACTTTGTTAACTTCCCTTTTTGGAGGACTGAGCTTTGTTTCAAGCTCTTAGAAAAAAGTAATAGCAGAATAAGTGAAATACAAAGAGAGCTTGCATTACAATAAAAAGTAACAAGCTACAACGTTTCCTGTTCAAGTGCCGGGTGACACATCGTGTGAGAATATTAGCTTCATATGGGCTGCAATCTGTGAAAAAATCTGGACCTACTTCACTGCAGCAGACAGTTGACAAACAGCTCTTCATGACCAGCATGTGAATGACCTTCAGGTTGGCGCATATCCCTTAATAAAATAAGGTCATTGTAACATTTTGATTTTGTATTAAAGCCACTGGTTTATTCTTGTTTACCAGGCACTGGAGGTACAAATTAGCAAATAGGAACATTTTTTCAGCGGCACATGCCTCATTTTCAAAGATGCAAGTGTTCTTCAGAGAGCAAGAGACACGGCTGACTTTCCGGTTCTACCAACTGGCATTTTGTCTGCCAACACCATAAGAGCAGACATCATATAATAGCACCATCTCAGTGGACAAGTACCTGTGATTGAAATAGCTTTTTTTTCCCTTAAGATAAGGCTTTCAAATGTTTCTGGCTGTATTGCCACACTGAATTTTCCTTCACCAGGGCATGGAGCCAGGACTCAGTTTGACAAGAAATGTCCATAATAATTCAGGAGCTGTAAAAAGGACTTCACTTCTGCCATATTTTTTGGCTGCAGCCCCTCACAACCTGCTCCTTTTCTTCCACAGAGTGAAGGCCTGTCGCAGAAGGCCTCGCATGTTTGCAAGATATACTTTTATTATGTGAGACACATTTCAGCCTCTGACAGCCTGCTGAGCGCTTCACTTAAATTTTTCAGAGTTTCTTATTCAGCTGTATTTCTGGTCAGGGGCCTAGGAGTTGGTAAGGTCAACTTTCATGAACTTTTTCCTTGTTATAAGAATTGCACAGAATTGGAAAATGTATATGTATAATGGGATTTGTTGTTTTGTTAATGAATCCTGAAATTAATATGTAAAGATGACGTTTATCTCATTATGGGCTGACCACCATGTTACAGATCAATCACATGCTGGTCCTGAAATGGCTTTTTGAGAGAGTTATATCTTTGCTGTGCATCCAGAAATGCCAGCTTGCAACATGCTTTTGTGGGTACAGGATACTGTTTACTTCATCTTTCATAGCATAATGGACTGGCCTTGTTTTGTTTCTCCAAAGGTATATTGTGGGACTCCAACTAGGTATAAAACAGTGAGGTTCATTTTGCCTTTAATTCTTGTCATAGAAGATTTACCCCTTGCCCTTTAGCTCTGGATATGGGGCAAGTGAGGCTTGCCTGCTGTTCTTGATGCTGGACATTGGTCTGAGGCAAATATCTGCATTCTGGTGCACTATAACATCACTAGATCCTAGAGATCAGACTTCCTGTACTTGGTTTGCAAGTGTTTGTTGGCTAATCACGTATCTTCTGCTTTATGGGTTTCTTACTACAACTATCGACTAAACTGTACCGTATATTTTTGTTGCTGGGGTGTTGCCCTCAAGAGTACACCTTTTGCACCTTTAGTATGAATGTAATATACTGTTAGGTACATTGCTGGACCACAGGTTTATTTTTGCAGTAAGCCTTTACAATAAATGCTTAAGAAAGTATTTATTGGGGCGCTCATTAAAGTAGTTAAAGTAGAAAATCGTAAAGACTGTTCTAGATAAGATAAATCATGTATACTAATAAAAGAAGGAAATGTTGAGTTACAGGGGGTCACGGTGGCTTAGTGGTTTAGTGGTTAGCACGTTTGCCTCACACCTCCAGGGTTGGGGGTTCGATTCCCACCTCTGCCGTGTGTGTGGAGTTTGCATGTTCTCCCCGTGCCTCGGGGGTTTCCTCCGGGTACTCTGGTTTCCTCCCACGGTCCAAAGACATGCATTGTAGGTTGATTGGCATCTCTAAATTGTCCATAGTGTGTGAGTGAATGAGAGTGTGTGTGTGCCCTGCGATGGGTTGGCACTCTGTCCAGGGTGTATCCTGCCTTGATGCCCAATGATGCCTGAGATAGGCACAGGCTCCCCGTGACCCGAGTATAGTTTGGATAAGCGGTAGACAATGAATGAATGAATGTTGTGTTACAGTTTATCTGGTTAAATGCTCTTTCTTGTCAGAGTGCTAGCATGTAACATTACAGCACCTAACATCTTCCTGCACTAGTTTTCTCCAGTCCTTTTGCATAGCAGTTTTCCAGCTGGGTGAGCATTAGTTTTGAATTTCATTACTTTACAAAGACTGCTGACAAAATGTGAACAGTATCTTGTGTCTATTACCTTCCCTATATTTAAATGCTTTCTGTATTTTAAGTAGCCATTATTATAATTGTCCATTATAATCCCAATATGGACGTCTAAAATAGATTTTTCAAAATTCTGTCCACTAACTGACTTCCTATCCAGTATGTTCTCAGAAATTACTGGAAAAAATGCTTTTAATTTTAACTAAATAGTCAGCTATTTGGGAAGAGGTAGCTCAGTGGTTAAGATTATAAGTTTGAATCACAGGCCCAAACAAAGCTGCCACTGCTGGGCCCCTGTACAAGGCCCTTAACGCTCAATTGCTCAGGTGTATAAATGTACTAAATGTAAGTCGCCCTGGAAAAGGGCATCTGCCAAATACCATAAATGTAAATTTGGGATTGGTGTTAAAAGACAACTAAGGATATGGAACCAGCACAGGATATGACATTGTGGTTTGTTTGTTTTTTTGACAAAATTCTCAACAAGCTGCATTTCTATACTCTTAGACTACTCCATTTGCTACATACCTCCACTACACAACCCCCTTTTGGATATTGCGCCTTCCTGTATGTTTGTATTTTCTATATAACCAGACTCCTATGTGAATCGAATAGTGCTACCGGCTTGCGTCAATGACTCGGAGTGTGAATTTCATCGAGGGAATCTTTTGGGAGGTGGAGAGAAAAGGCAATTACTGCACTGTTGCATGCAAACACTGATTCTCTAGCGTCTTCTTTCTTCTCTCTTCTGGCGAACAGCTCCTTTATTCTTCCTCTAACGAGCCGCTGGCTGGGATGGATTGCAGCACTCATTATCCTCCAGCCACAGGCACTTGGTCCTGGCTCCACCCCCAGGCCACATGTATTTGCTTGTGTTTTGATCTCCTCTTTATGTGGTCTATATCTTGCTGTCCCTTTTTGCTGGCATTATGGTGCTATGGTTAGTAGATGATTAGGTGCTAATAATAATTGGGCTTAAAAAGGCCTGGTTATTTAACAAAAAGGAATAATTGTTGATGTTTATTTAACATTTATGGAAGGAGCCCTTAAGGTCAGCACTCTGTGGCATTCAGGTCAACTTTAATTTTTCCAACAGAGGAAAGTCTTCAGGATGAAGTCAGAGATATTTAAAGCTAAAAATGATGTTAATGATAATGAAAAGTGGATTTGTTTTAGGTAATTGATCCATCTTTTACTTTGCTATCCATTACAGAGTATTCTTTCTTTCCTTTCTACCCACTAGCTAAACTGAGGGAGGCGTGTTTTGACCCCGGCACTGTGATGAACGGGACTCGACTGGGCAGTGACTATAAACTGGGCTCCAGTTTGACCTTCCACTGTGAACCAGGCTACCAACTGCAGGGCTACTCCACTCTCACCTGCGTGATGGGCAACACCAACCGACCTGAGTGGAACAGAGCGCTGCCCAGCTGTCAAGGTGATGATGACAATTCCCTCACATATCCACCTACACATCACTGCAAAATGTACTGTTTCTCTAAAAATAAAATCATCTGCCTTCAATATGCTTCATACTTGGGACATTTTTAAAACAATGGAAAAAAATTATTCTTTGTAAATGACCTACAACACAGAATTTAGACCATTGCATACACAAATTTATCCATCCATCTATCCATCCATCACTTCAACCATCCATCAAACCATACATCCATCCATTCAAGATTCTCATTGGTGCGGTATCCCAAGACTGAGCGGTTGAATGTTTGTTGGATTGATATGGAAACTGTCCAAACAGGGTCAAGGTCATGACAAGGTCAAATGTCTGAACTTGTTTAGCTTCCATCCATTTGCAAAACAGAAATGTTACATACATAATCACTTTCAGGAACTCAATTCTAATCTAATATTTTTAATCTAATATCTAATACGTTTACCATCAACATGTCCCTCAGCCTGTCTGTCTATTTTTCCTGTTTTAAGTACATCTAATGGGTAATCCAAGCATCCAAAATGTGTAGCAAGTAAACTAGCCAAGTTCTACTGATTCACACCAAATCAGGGTTGACTTATAAGATCAGATATTTAATTACATCTGATGTTGTTTAATGCTCCGCAATATTTTTTTTAGCATATCGTATCTACTTTATCTTGATTTCTGCATTAGCCTAATCCCAGCTGCTCCACTCAAACACCCCTCATCCTCTTCTTCAGCACCAGGTGATTTCCATGAATGCAGCATGTATCTGTGCAACACGTTCGAAATTTTCACCTGCTATTGATATGCAATCGCCAGCTATAAGAGTGTTCCTAGGTACCATATTTACCAGGATATCCAGCAAGGTCTACTCATTTTCACATACAGTGGTGTGAAAAAGTGTTGGCCCCCTTCCTGATGTCTTATTTTTTTGCATTTTTTTGTCACACTTTAATGTTTCAGATAATCAAATACATTTAAATATTAGTCAAAGATGACACAAGTAAACACATCATGCAGTTTTTAAATGAAGGTTTTTATTATTAAGGGAAAACAAAATCCAAAACTACATGGCCCTGTGTGAAAAAGTGTTTGCCCCCTAAGCCTAATAACTGGTTGGGCCACCCTTAGCAGCAACAACTGCAATCAAGCGTTTTCCATAACTTGCAATGAGTCTGTTACAGCGCTGTGGAGGAATTTTGGCCCACTCATCTTTGCAGAATTGTTGTAATTCAGCCACATTGGAGGGTTTTCGAGCATGAACCACTTTTTTAAGGTCATGCCACAGCATCTCAATGGGATTGAGGTCAGGACTTTGACTGGGCCACTCCAAAGTCTTCATTTTGTTTTTCTTCAGCCATTCAGAGGTGGACTTGCTGGTGTGTTTTGGATCATTGTCCTGCTGCAGAACCCAAGTTCGCTTAAGCTTGAGGTCACAAACAGATGGCCGGACATTCTCCTTCAGGATTTTTTGGTAGACAGCAGAATTCATGGTTCCATTTATCACAGCAAGTCTTCCAGGTCCTGAAGCAGCAAAACAGCCGCAGACCATCACACTACCACCACCATATTTTACTGTTGGTATGTTGTTCTTTTTCTGAAATGCGGTGTTACTTTTACGCCAGATGTAATGGGACACAGACCTTCCAAAAAGTTAATTTTTTGTCTCGTCAGTCCACAGAGTATTTTCCCAAAAGTCTTGGGGATCATCAAGATGTTTTCTGGCAAAACTGAGACGAGCCTTTATGTTCTTTTTGCTCAGCAGCGGTTTTCGTCTTGGAACTCTGCCATGCAAACCATTTTTGCCCAGTCTCTTTCTTATGGTGGAGTCATGAACACTCACCTTAACTGAGGCAAGTGAGGCCTGCAGTTCTTTGGATATTGTTGTGGGGTCTTTTGTGACCTCCTGGATGAGTTGTTGCTGCGCTCTTGGGGAAAATTTTGGTCGGTCGGCCACTCCTGGGAAGGTTCTCCACTGTTCCATGTTTTCGCCATTTGTAGATAATGGCTCTCACTGTGGTTCGCGGCAGTTCCAAAGCTTTAGAAATGGCTTTATAACCTTTTCCAGACTGATAGATCTCAATTACTTTCTTTCTCATTTGTTTTTGAATTTCTTTGGATCTTGGCATGATGTCTAGCTTTTGAGGATCTTTTGGTCTACTTCACTTTGTCAGGCAGGTCCTTTTTAAAGGGTGAGTTCTTGATTGCGAACAGGTGTGGCAGTAATCAGGCCTGGGTGTGGCTAGAGAAATTGAACTCAGGTGTGATAAACCACAGTTAAGTTAAGTTTTAACAGGGGGGGCAAACACTTTTTCACACAGGGCCAACACTTTTTCACACCACTGTAGGTCTTTTTCCACGAGGTTAAATGCTATTAAACGTCACCACATTCCCATTAGAAGGGAAGCAGAATTCTAATTCCTGCTGTATCTTTTAAAATCTCCAAGTGCTATTGATATAATTATGTATCCAGTAGAATTTGTCATAGCAAACCATAACGGCTTACAATTCCAGCCCTGCGGACCCCCCGCCTTGTGCCCATTAGTATTTTTCCTGCTCCAACTCACCTGATTCAACTCATCGGCTCACTAACAAGCCCATCAGGGCTTTAAATGGGTTTTTTAGAGGGAGGAAAAAATATGAAACTCGGCAGGGCACAAGCGCGTCTCCACCATTCACTATTTTCATCAGTCTCTGAAGGGATCCTCGGATTCATTTTCTCGACCTTTCACCGATATATTCCGCATCCTTAACACGCCGGTTTAATACGAAGAAGACCTGTGGCGGTGTATTGTGGAGATTGACCTTTCTGACCAAAACAAATTGTAAATCCACAAAATCTGAATGCAAGATATCACATGACCGAGTCTGAGTTATTTTAATATTCCATCATGAATCAACAAATCATTTCTTGCATGTTTTCTACAAGAGACCCTTCCAGCTGAATGTATTAGATGTAAAAATGTATTGATAGAATTTAAAAGATGTTGACAAAAAGTTAAATAATCCTTATGTTAATCGAGTTTTAAACAGTCAGCTTTACTGATTCTAGTTTTTAAGTGGTGGCTCAGGTGGGGGCAGCGGGGGCTCAGGTAGGGACAGTGGTGGCTCAAGAGGTTAAAGCTCTGGGTTGTTGATCAGAAGGTCGGAGTTCAAGCTCCAGCCTCACCAAGCTGTCACTGTTGGGCGATTGAGCAAGGCCCTTAACTCTCTCTGCTCCAGTTGCACTGTATTATAGCTGTCCCTGTGCTCTAAACACAAGCTCCGTAACTGGGATATGTGAGAAAAAAAACAGTAATGTATGTGTGGTGATAATAAAAGCTCCTTTATTTTGGAAGAAATGTGCTTCAGAAATGCTGATAAAGTGCTGTGATCCTCATAAACTTCCACCCAAGCAGCTGATTCCACTTGAACTGATAGAAAACATCTTGTTTATCTGAAGTCGAACCCAGAAAATCGACTGAAACCCCTGAGCATGTATAACGTTCCCTGCATATTGCTGAACCTTTGATCTTAAGTCAGTATATTTTGTATATATTCAGAACACCAATCTGTTCTGTGTTATATTCCTGTGGGTATCTGTATGTGTATGTGTATGAGTATATATATATATATATATATATATATATATATTTTATATATATATATATTTTATATATATATCTATGTAGCGCAGTCACTCACCTCACACCGTTTATTATCCGAACGTCATTTTTTTAAAGAACAAACCCCCTTGCAGTCACTGCACATATTTCATTACAGGATCCAATCCTCTCAACACCAGAGCCCTGATTAATAATGAATGTAGTCGTGTGTATGTGCCGGTCCCAGGTGAGAGCCTGTAACATCTGCGCAGTGTTCTGTATAACCACGAAGGACAAACATGCTCTGTTTACATTCTCCCACCTCTTGTTGAACGAACCCAGCGGGTGTGAAGTGCCTCCAGATTCGGTTCTTCGTCTTATTACTCATACAGATGTTTTTTTTTTTTACTTCCTGGCCTGGAGCACTGCACCAAGGGAAAGGGACAAGTTTAAGAAAAGCAGCAAGGAGTTCCGTCTGTGTGTATGCTCATTCCTCCTCTCTTAGAAATACTAAGAGAAGAGAAATTTTAAGAAATTTCTATTAAAAAAAGAGAAAGTGTTCACTCATGGCTGAAATGGAGAGATGGGTTTGGAGGATGGAAGAAATGATGAAACATAGCAGTGATGTAGTGAGTATCTCTCCATGGAGAGATGTCGATTTGTTTGATAAAGGAGTTATTTTTACTAATACGCAGTGCTTGTTGTGTTTTATTAAAAAGAACATGTAGTCTTTTGCCGGTTGCTTAATTATTAACTAACCTGATCCTGATATTTGAAGCTTTTCTTTGTACAGAAACCCAGCTCTAACAGCTATTTCTCAGTGTTAAAAACTAAAAGCCAATGATTTTAGTTCCTTATGGAGAAACTATTGTGGATATTCCTGTGCTTGGTCTCTAACCTGATAATTACGTAAGAAGATCTTGTAAATGAACAAACATGCGATGGATTTAGTTTGACTTCAGACTCGTGAAATTGTTATCGACTTGTAAATGTCACCTTCCGGATAGATGTACATGGTTAAAAGATATGATTTGAAAGCATTCACTCGGGCTATTATAATATCGACCTTAATGTTTTTCCTCCTCCTGCTATGTTACAGTAATGCTCAGACCTGAGGCTTGCTTTATATTGCTTTAATAGATTTCACAGATCTTACCAAATGTGTAATATCTTGTTATTGTATTAGCATTAAAAAAAAAGGCCATGTTGTTTTTCTAATAATCTCTCAAGCTGGAATTCTCATTATTCATTGATGGATATTTCACAACAACCTGCTGGAATATGTACACAACAGAATCTTCCCAGGTAACACAAAAGCTTTAACACAACAGGTATGGTCACGACACCATCCTGTGCTAATTAGGATGACATTGGCATAGCGTCATTTTGTAATCATGCTTCTTCCAGCCTTCCTTGAATATGATAGAAACTCATCAAGGTTTTAGAGAGCACCTTCTATTAGTGATGATTTATTAAATTCTCACACTCCTGCCCTATGATTAACAGCTTCAGCTTCAACTCCCTTCACACGGCTTTCCTCCTGTGATTAACTGACACAGCCATCCAGTTCTGGGGCATCATTTAGACTGTAACAAACAACTGACTAAATATTCCAACATGTCTGCAGCTGGGGGAATCTGTGGAGTAGTAAGAACATGTTATAACAGGCATCCAAAACAACATTGCGTTGACGTTGCGTTCCGAATTATATAACAAGCGTCTTAGTCAACGTCAAGTCTTAATATTTTCCCTCATGGTCCATATTTATCGAAATGTGGACATCCAATCAGATTTCAGCCTTAAACTTGAAGTGGCCAATGAACTGCAAAGCAGGCCTCAGCTGTTTGCTAAAGAGTGGAATGTCTACAAGACAAGTTCCTGTTATCGGTCTATTTTTAAATAAGGTAATGACAAATAATTGAAGCATATCAAGGTACCATGAAGAGATCCATGGTGGTTCTCATGGTGTTTCCAGGCCTTCCAGAAAATATAAGAAGAAACCTTTATTATCACCACACAGTGGAATTCTTCTCTTTGCATATCCCAGCGGATGAATTTGGGGTCAGAGTGCAGGGGCAGCTAGGATACTGTGCCCCTAGAGCAGCATGGTCGGTTGGATGGATGGATGGATGAATGGATGGATGGATGGATGGTTGAATAGAAGAATGGATGGATGGATGGTTGGATGGATGGACAGCTGGTCAGATGGTAGCCATTAACATTAACATTCTGACACTGGAGGGTCCTTCCATGAATGTTAAGTAAACACCACCATTGACTGTAATAACACTTTGCTTCTTTTAATCAGTGTTGTGCAGTTTTACTCTAAACACTGAGAGGTTTGTTTTCTGAGAGTATTTATAAACTCATATACTGTCTTCTCGCCAAAACCGGTTTTGATCTCACGATTGTAAATGTCACCTTCTGGAAAATTTATATTCTCAAATGACATGATTTAAAAGCCTTTCTTCTGTTTATTATAATTTTTCCCTGCTGCTCTGTTACTGTACTGTTCAATCCTGACCTTAGTGTACAAATCAACTGCAACAGATTTTTCAGATGTTACCAAATACAGAATGTAATGTCTGGAGATTGTATTAACGGTGTTTTATCGTTTATTTTCGAGCCGTCTGTCTGATATAATCACGCCGGCGTGTCTGTAGTTGGTGGTTTCAGATAGACAGCTGATATATGACTGTACGCTGTTAACAAGGCCTGCCATAATTCAGTTCCTCTCACAAACAAGTCGAGCTGGACCGTGTGGCCTTGAGTGATTAATGACCACGCTGGCTTTTAGGAGCTGTCACAGAGCTGTGTCTCATTTATTTATGCCTTGTGTAAAACATTGTTGAAGTGTGAAAGTTCCTCTAGACATCTGTCACTAAGTATCCTGTGTATAATTGAGTATGCTTTTGTTGTTGTATTTACTTTCACTTTTTGCGTTTGGGGATGTTGTAGTGTAATGGTTAAATCCTTTGGATAGCTGATTGGAAGCTTGTGACTTCAAATTCCAGGTCCATTGCTACTGCTGGGTCCTTGAGCAAGGCCCTTAATGTTCAGTTGTATAAATATGGGATAAACTGTAAGTCATTCTGGATTAGGATATCTGCCAAATGCTCTAAATGTTTTATAGTATAGCTACAGTTCAGACAATAGTAGTGGCATGTATGTGTGCTGAATTTGTTCTCACAAATTGTTAGCATTGTTGGGATTGTGGTAGCTTAGTGGTTAAGGTGTTGGCCCACTGACCATGAGGTCAAATCCTGGGTCCAGCAAGCATCCTTTGCTGTGCCTTTGAGCAAGGCCTTTAGCTCTAAGTTATATAAAATGAGATAAAAATGCAAGTTGGATAAAGGCATTTGCTAAAATGATGTAAATTTGCATCCATATTGATTTTTTCTGGCATTTGCTATATATAATTCCCTCTGTGATTATAGGAAATGATTAATTTCAAGACGTTCATGTTTACTATTAATATTACAAACTTATACCGACTGAATTCTTCAATCTGATTGGTCAGGAGTGTGTGTAATGCTGCAATATATAATCCATGGCAATTTTCTGTGGTATAAGAGGAATAAAAAACACAGAGAGGAAATGAATCAACGTCCCGGTGTGTAAAGTGATCTACTTCATCACTGAATATTTTCCTAGAAATTTTAATTATTATTTGCTCTATGGGATGATCAGTGTTATAAAATTGCTTAATATACATTAGTTTCAGGTTATTATTACACTTGTAATAATACTTTGTGTAAAGATTTGATTATAAAATATTGTTTTTTTTGTTTTTTTTACAATATTTCCCCTACAGCACCATGTGGAAGCAGGTCAACGGGGTCAGAGGGCACCGTGCTGTCACCCAACTACCCTCGCAACTACACCAAAGGCCAGACATGCCTCTATGAGATCTCTGTGCCAGGCGAGTTCGGTAAGAGTCTTCGCTGTGTTATTGTTTCATTGACGTGTAATAAACGAATAAGCAAAATGTAGCAGACGCTCAAACCTGTGCCCTGGTAGAGCAGACCTCCATCACTCCAGCGAGCAGACAGCTAATACTCTTTTTATTTCACACTCTAAAGGACTCACATTTACAGGGACCGAGTCGAGCGTCTTTGTGAAGTTCAGTAAAAAATTAAAGAGCAAACACATAATTGAAAAACTTCAAGCTATTTAAGTTTGGCAGCTGTTTGTTTGATGATGCCAAAGTAAAAAAAAGACAAAAGGAGGCAGTGAGTCAGACCCAGTGGGTTCCTTAGATTAGGAATTGTGTAATGGATCAATCCTTAAACGCAGTATTCTTCTTCATGCTGCTTCTCGGCTACATTTTTAGTTAAATTCATGCTGTTGTCATGCTGAAAAGAACACAAAAGCTAATCCAAATATAGATGCTTTTATACTGCTATGAGTTTGCTGGGAAAACGTGCTGAAATGAAATGGTGAAAGAAAATGTTGATGATTGTCAGAAGGGTTAAAGGTTATGGGTACTTCGAAACGACAAGATGACGAGATATTATCTTGAAATTGAGATAATACAAGATAATATCTCTATTAAGGAGCTGGAGTCAAAATAACAAGATAATGTAGCAAAAAAAAACAGTAATATAATAAAAAAAATAATGATTGGTGTGTCAAAATAATACAGAATTACAATTATTAAGAGATACGAGTTTATACAGTGCTACTGTATAAAGTCTAAAATATGAGATAATAAGCTTAAATAAAATATGTCAAATTAGTGAGTTTGTAAGTCTTGAATATTGAGTTTTAAGTAGAAATGAGTTTTAATTAGAAATGAAAATAAGGAGTTACAGAGAAATTATGTACAATATAGTAAAATTACCAAAATAACAAGTGTGAAAAATGAAATAGTTATTAATTATCATTGTAATATTATTATTATAACAGTAATTCATTATTTTATATTTGAAAAAATTGTGGTCAAAGTTCTAAAGTTGAAATTAATAAAATGAAACATCAAAATAATGTGAGAGTAAGACAAAATGTGAGATAGATGACCAAAATAACAAATATGACAAACTTTAGTAAGTTGAAATGATGCTGCCATTATTATTATTATTATTATTATTATTATTATTATTATTATTATTATTATTATTATTATTATTATTATTATTATTGTTATTATTATTATTATTGTTATTATTAATTAGTTATTATTTTAGTCTTTCATTTATTATTTTAAGAAATAAGATGGCACCTAAAAAATTATGGTCAAAGTTAAAATTGTTAAAATTAAAATAATAAAATAGGCATCAGGAAAAATCTGAAAGAAAACACCAAAATTTTGGCTGCTGCTTTTATTAGTAGTAGTAGTAGAAGTAGTAGTAGTAATGTTGCATTTGTTCGTTTGTCTGTTTGTTTATTGTGAGATAAGAATAATAATAAATAATTAAAATAATAGTTGTAAAATTATTTAAAATAATAAATTGGTACATCAGAATAATGAGATAGTAAGACAAAATATGAGAGAAATTAACAAAATAACAAATATGAAAATTTAGTAAGTTGAAATGAAAGGTTGCTATTATTATTATTATTATTATTATTATTATTATTATTATTATTATTATTATTATTATTTAATATTTTATTATTTTGATAATACATAATCATTTCTATACCTAATTGATCTGTTATAAAGTTGAAATAATAAAATAGTATATCAAAATAATGAGAGAAAACAGTATATAAAATAAATCACCAAAATAACAAGTTATTAAATATAAAACTTTAATACGTTCAGCGTCACTGTAGCGAATGGAATGTGGGCAAAACATCACATCATGCATTATTCCCTGCGGTCTCCACTTGCGACAATGCATATACCTCTCAAAGGGGCGGAACCTGGTAACTATCTGCCAATCACAGAGTCAGGAAGGAACACGACACATCTCAAACTTCCCCAAAAACATCTCTTGGATCCTGATATGATGTATAAATACTGTAAGCTGTATAAATTGTTGATAAGGCTAGCTTCCTGTCACTTCCTTCTTCACTTCAGTTAGCACCATCGAAAAGTCTCTAGTTAAGATTTGAGGCTGGAAAGTAAACAAGAAAGCAGACCAACACCAGTGTCCTTTTAGCTCCTGACAGTAAAATTGATCGCTGTGTGTTTATTTTCAATCTTTATATAATATATTATCCATCTCAGAAATCCAAAGTCAAGCAAAATCAATCAACCTCTTAAACTCTCATTGCTAAAGTGAATATATTTATTTCTTATGTCAACTAACAAAATTAGAATAAAAAAAAAAACACATATGGTATAGTAGAAGTGTTCAGGAAACATTTAACCAGGAAATCTGAAAGTACAAAAGTTTACTCAGTTGACGCAGAAGGTCATGTTATTAAAACACATCGATGTGCTTAAAATGCAGAGAAGCTGCGGCTCTGTACAGAGGAAAAGAGAAGAAATTCTTTCTATTTTTCTGCTCAAAGACATTCTCATATTTTATACATGTGTATAGCGTAGGTGTGCTAGTGCTAACACAGCTGGAAGCTGCTTTAATCCATCCTACACTTTATACCTCCTCACTGTCCAGCCTCGGGAACGTTTCCTCGAGCTCGAGTCGACCCAAAGCACAGCAGTTATTTTACTGTAACTAACGTCATCCATAAGCTCTGGATTAAATCCGTGGACGAGCGCGATCCACGTGACTAGCATGTTCAAGTTGTTTATTAGAGCGACGCTGGATGTCATTTCCTCCGAGTCGCTCTCGAAAGCCATCACGCCGTCGCTTCAGCCGAGTTTATCATTTAATTGCGCACTTAATTGCTCATAGCCCAAGTGATTTCCTCAGGATTAATAGCTGTTAAGGTGACTGATTGCTTTAAAAAAAAATATGCATTTCCCTTCTGAATAAATGCAACACAAATTTCATTAGTGAAATGTTTTTTACATATTTCTCTTAAAATCCAAACGAGTGTCTGTAAATATCCTGTTTATCCTGCGGAAAAGATAATAATGCTAATCTCCTGAGGGGATGTTATGTTATTATGTAGGTTTGTTTAACCCTTTAACCTTTAAACACTGGGGTTTTTGTCTTATGAGACGTTTTTAATCAGTGTAAAGAAATCTTTTGGCTGTGAGTCTGATATAAAATGAGTCTGCCGGCTTTCAGTGTGTTTTAGCCGTGTGTTTTTCCCTCTGTTGGATAACCTTACACAGAATTTTACTGGTTAAAGATCAAATTTGAGCTGCTTTTTAGATGAACAAGCGCTTGGAGAAGAAATGGGTTCGATATCAACATTTACTTTGAAGATACAAACATTTGTGTGGGAAGAAAATGAACATTTTTGTTTTTTGGGAGCTTTTCTATTTTTATATCGCTCCTAGTAGGCTAAAAACAGAAATATTTACGAAACGTTACAAATTTTTTAAGTCCTGAGTGTCTACTTTCATATGAGCTTCATATTAACCTCCACTGTGGAGAGAGTCATGACAAAGACACTCAGTCATCAATATGGATACAACAAAAACAGGAGGAAAGTCCATTTTTTTGGTGTCTGGTGGGATAAGAATATTAAGAAATTATTCACATAAGTTTTGAAGCAAGTTTCACTGATTATTAGTCCTTTTAAAAAAACTGGTGGTCTTGCTTCAGCCAGAATGCGGTGTGTTATATGTCGAGCAACGTGATTGGTTCAGCTTGTCATGTGACTTCCTGTGACAGGTTTTATTTTGGCAGGAAAAGGGTTCTTATTATCAGCTACAGAGATGGCATGCTATAAAAAAAAAATGCACAATTCTATCGCAATGTGTTCCTGTAATTATCCGTACCTTTATGGATCAGGTGCTGAGAAAATTATGAAAAATGCCGTTCTGGAAAAATCTCATACAGTTCAGCATCGTGTTTAGAGATTTTCCTGCATGATGCATACATGTCTCCAAATAATGTTGTACTTTACCACTTATATGCTGATTCCAAAGGAGAAAAAAAAAAACAATAAAAGGTTCAATTTAATTATTATTTTTTATTAATAAAAAGAAGTCTTTATTAATAAAAAAATAAATAATTCAATATTTTTCTGTTACTGGTAGTAAATATATATCATTCTGTTACACCTCATCTTATGGTTTCTAACATTTGGTCAAAATAATAAAAATAAATTAGGTGTTAAGTTTGACGCTTCTTGGAAATGTCCTGTGCAGGGAATCTGAGATCCTGTTTTTTCTCCCTCATGACCTTCTCTCTCCACCTATCATTCTTCCATCTGCCTTCCTCTCTCCTCTCTTAATCCTCCACTCCTGCCCTCTGTCCCTCTCCCTCAGGAACCAGCACACATTTTTATTTCTTTTTTCATACTTTTCAGCAGAGAGAGAGAGAGAGAGAGAGAGAGAGAGAGAGAGAGAGAGAGAGAGAGAGAGAGAGAGAGAGAGAGAAATAGTGAGGGAAATAGAGAGAGAGAAAAAGGGAGAGAGAGAAATACAGAGGGAAATAGAGAGGGAAAGAATAGAGGAAGAGAAAAGGGAAAGGGAGAGAGAGAGAAATAGAGAGTGAAAGAGAGAGGAAGAGAGATGGGAAGGAGAGAGAGAAAGAGAGAGTGAGGGGGGAGTGAAAGAGAGAGGAAGAGAGGAAAAGGGAGAGAGAGAGAAACTGATAGGGACATAGAGAGGGAAAGAATAGGGGAAGAGAGAAGGAAAAGGGAGAAATAGAGAGAGGAAGAGAGACAGGAAGGAGAGAGAGAGAGAGAGAGAGAGAGAGAGAGAGAGAGAGCAAAAGAGAGAGGGAAAGAGAGAGTGAAAGATAGAGTGAAAGAGAGAGGAAGAGAGAAGGAAAGGCCTTTAAAATAGTTTTTTGTACAGTATGTGCTATAATGAAAAGAAATATTGAGAGACTTCCTGTGTACAGCTTAAACAAAGAAAAAGAAACAAATAAATAAAATATAAATTCAATAAAAGTTTTGCTTTAAAACAATTCTTTATAAATAAATAAACAAATAAGCGAACAAACAAACAAACAAACAAACAAACAAACAAAAAATAAATAAACAGATAGCTAGATAAACAAACAAATAAATGAATCTTTTATTTATTTTTCTTATATAATACATATATTAATATATTAAATTATACAATACTTCTAATAAATGATACGTATTATGCTTGTGTTTTTTGGATTTATTTACTTTTTTTTTTTTAAATCACAAAGAAAATCAATTAAATAAAACATTTTATTTATAAATCATTTTAATTTCATTTTAAGATTTTAACATGAAACCAGAAAAGGTGCCAATATTTATGATTTAGCCGGAGCCTAAAGTTCACTGAAGGAGAAAGGACAGTGAATGTGGTGTATGATGTCCTTCTGTGACTTTTACTTGTTACTTTTACTGTGATGAATTTATCTCTGTGAACTTTGACCTCTGAATTTAAGAGCCAATAGAAAATAAGTGGGCGGGGCTGTGAAGTCTTTAGTCAGTAAAAAACACACCAGACTTTTGCTTTAGAATTTTTTTTGTTTGTTTGTTTTCTTTTAAAAAACAAAACAAAACGGGTGCTTGATGCACATATTAAATAAATAAATAAATAAATAAATAAATAAATAAGTCCATTTTGTCCACTGGGAATTTGTGGCATTTTTTTTCTGTAGGTGCGAGCATTTTTGCTTGTCAGCAACATTGCCACTACATCATGAAAGATTCTTCTGATTTAGAATAAAGAGCATGTTCTTGAAGGCTACCATGCTAATGATAGCATTAATATGACAGCTAGCCTAGGCAGCACTTTTAACCTCCGCTGGCTTTGTGTGGAAATTTATTCTGTTAAATTAAAACCCTTGAAAGTTGGCAGTGGCTTTCCCTCCGGCAGAGCAGCGAGTGTGACGAGGGACACGCCGTCGCTGCTCAGGGTGGCATGTTGGCAGCGTCATGAAAGTGCCTGTGGGCACGAGGCAGCCTTGAAACCAATTTCTATCCTCCCACATGCTTTATACTGCTCTTCTATACTCTTGCTTTCTTTCTTTATCTCTCTTAGAATAACTTTGCCTTCTCTCTCTCTCTCTCTCTCTCTCTCTCTCTCTCTCTCTCTCTCTCTCTCTTCAAATAACTCTCTTGCTTTCTCTTTCTTGCTCTCTCTCTCATTCTCTCTCTTAGAATAACTCTTTACTTTCACTCACTCTTTGCTTTCTTTCTGTTTCACTTAGACTAACTTTACCTCTCTCTCTCTTTCGTAGACTCTCTCTCTCTCATTCTCTCTCTCTCTGTATCTCTCTCATTCTCTCTCTTAGAATAACTCTTTGCTTTCACTCCCTCTCTTTCTATCTTTGATTCACTCTTGCTCTCTTTCTCTTAAAATAACTATTTGTTCTTTCTTTCTTTCATTCTTTCTTTCTTTCTTTCTTTCTTTCTTTCTCTCTCTCTCTCTCTCTCTCTCTCTCTCTCTCTCTCTCTCTCTATATATATATATATATATATATATATATATATATATATATATATATATATATACATCTCTTTCTCTCTCTGTCCAGATCAATGACTATCTCTCTGAGTGTAGAACAACCTCATCACCCCACATCAGACCATGGACAGCCAGCTTAACACACACACACACACACACACACACACACACTCACTCTGCTCGTCCCAGGGGCTTGTAGCTTGTAGCAGATTGTAAATGGATGTAATTAATGAGAAATCCAGAGTCTTTTCACAGCCGAGTTCTGGAAGTGAGCGTGTTGCATACTAACATGCTGCTCATCTGAAACACAAGGCTTAAACACACACTCAGACTCCAATTCAGGCTAAACATCGGCAGGGGAAGTTTCTTGTTCCTGGGAGGATGTGACACTAGGGTGATATCTGCGATATCTAGGGACACCCCTCCAAATTGCTGAATTCAGGTGTTGTTTTTCAGGGGTTGGGCTCGGCCCCTTAGTTCCAGTGAAAGGAACTCTTAATGCTTCAGCATACCAAGACTTTTTGGACAATTTCATGCTCTCAGCTTTGTGGGAACAGTTTGGGGATGACCCCTTCCTGTTCCAACATGACTGCACACCAGTGCACAAAGCAAGCTCCATAAAGACATGGATGAGGGAGTTTGGTGTGGAGGAACTTGACTGGCCTGCACAGAGTCCTGACCTCAACCCCATAGAACACCTTTGGGATGAATTAGAGCGGAGACTGCGAGCCAGACCTTCTCATCCAACATCGGTGCCTGACCTCACAAATGAGCCTCTAGTGGAATGGTGAAAAATTCCCATAAACACACTCCTAAACCTTGTGGAAAGCCTTCCCAGAAGAGTTGAAGGGCGGGCAAACTCCATATTACATTCAAGCATGTAAAGGCAGCATATATATATATATATATATATATATATATATATATATATAGTTTTATTTTATTTTATTTCTGTGTTTTTATTTTTATTGCTCTCGACACATCAGTGTGTCTAGAGCAAAAAGACCTCAGGGCTCACAGGTATGGCCTGCAGCAAGCCTGACGTGCCGAACTTGTAATACTCCAGAGACATGCCACTTCCTCTTTTCTTCACCGCTGACGTGTCACAGTCTCGGATAATCACCTGTGATTTTTTTTCTTTGGGATGTGTGTCACCTGCTGGCTGATGTCTCTTTTCTGCAGGAGTAGCGTTTCAAACTGTTTTGTTTTTGTTTGTTGTTTTTTTCCTGAAAATCCAGCTGAACTTCAAACTGATCCCGTTTGCATTGGAAAGCGCATGCACTTCATTCTATTCTCGTGATATCCCTACTTAATGTTTTAAGACTTTAATCCTCCAGCAGACGAGTCTGTTCAGCAACTTGTCCGTTTTATGCCGAGTGGATTCGCTTTATTGTTTTTTTTTTGTTGTGTTTTTTTTATGGTGTTGTTTCTCAGGCTGTGTCCTCAACCACTCCGAGATTACAGTGAAAGTCTGGCAGCAAGGATCCCTTTTTTTCTTTTTTTTTTATTATAAATATTTATTATATTTTTTATTTACCTTTTTTTTAATTTATTATATTTATTTATTTATTTATTTATTTATTTTTTTATGATTCTTAACAGAAAGACTGGAATAAAATAGAACAGTAAATTATGGTTTTTTTTCTTTTTCCCTTTTCAAAATAAAAAAAAATGTTTTTTCAATTTTTTTTTCAGTTCTTTTTTTTAATTGTTGAATTCTTGGACAAAACAGAGTTAGGGGTTTTCTTTGACAAAATACTAAGCCAAGACTTAGGGTTTTTTGTGAGGGTGAAGATTGCTCACAGGGTTGCCAGGTATCAGGTATTTAAAAGAAATCCTATATCCTTTTCCGCAACTTAAAAAAAATCTGTAGAAAAACACTTGAAATTAGCCTTAAACGTTTGTTTCTTGGACAACAGAAACATATATATGGGGAAAAAAATTAAAATAAAAAATATAAATAAATAAATAAATTTTTTATTTTATTAATTTTTTTCTCAGCCTTACTAAAGCAATTCTAGGCTGTTTTGCGACATTACTAAAATCCCTATATAAATAAAACACAATTAAATCAAAACCACACCCCCTTTGAGTTTCAACACGAATATGATCACAATATCTGCTGCACTAAACAAAATACATATACAGATACACACTTCTTTTCTACGCTTCTTTTGGCTTTGGTTCAATCGTTTACGCTTCAAATTTACTCCTAGGTAAGCTTAATTTCTCCTCAGTTTCTCTGAGAACTTACAAAACACGAGGTTTTCACTCCTAACTATAAAAATATAACTTCTTTCTGCCTTAAACCTTAATAACAGCTTTAAATCAATGCTCCTATTATAAAACCTTATTACAGTAAACAGAGGTTTATTCTCGGCTCATGTTTTAAAGGTTCTCAGAGAAACGTCTGGAAAAGTCGTTACGCTTAAATAGCAGTAATAATCTAATCGAAAGAAGTGTAGAAAAGAGGTGTATATCAGTATTTATTTATTCATTCAGTGCCCTGTCTTTAGGAAGGGGGCGTGGCCATGATTCAATTCATATTTCTTCTATCATAGTTTTAGTGGAGTTACATAATTCACTATTTCGTTATCTAAAGGGAAATAAAAATAATAAGAAAACTGAATGGTGTATTTACCCGGTAAGGATTTGTATATAAGCTACAGTGGATAAAAAATGAATAGGAATTTAGCTAAATAACACACTGCACTTCCTATTTAAAGTGTATGGCGTTAATCCTTCTGGTAAATAGCGTGGTGTGAGTGAGATAATGGCAGCTGTTATTAGAAAATGATGGACTCCGCTTGGCATTGTGGTGTTCTCGGCTGTTATTTCCTGATATTGGAACACGTTATCTCTTACATAAAGCCTCGCTTTCTACACAATAGCATCCAAGGCTCTGAGTCATGAAGAACTGCTTGTGTCCTGTGTGTCAGGAGAAAGGAATAATATCATGATTGCTTGGTGAAGTAGAAAAGATGTTCGGTTTTCGGTTCGGTGCGGTTCTGAGTGACCGGATCAGGCAGAGGTGATGAACTTGTTCTCTGAGAAAAAAAATGTAAAAAATTGTACATTTGCAGCTCATTTGCGTCACCTTCTATACATAATCCTGGGACAAATATTAATTAATAATGATATGTAATAAATTATTTGCTGTCATCTTGCCCATGATACAAAAAAAAAACGTTTCTGTATTCTTAAAATCTTAATTTTTTTTTTCTTAAACAAATACCTACATTTCTGTATTGTGCGCTGTAAGTGGATTGAATAAAGTTTAACACCTAACGGAATATTATAAATAGATAAAAAATAAATAAATAAATAAATAAATAAATAAATAAATCCAAAAAAAATTATTCAGTCAAAAAAAAATTTATTTTATTTTTATTTTTCTGAATTCCTTTAATAAAATGTATTTAATATAATAAAACCAAATACTTTGTATTTCATCTAATATTGTATATTCAATATATTATTCAATAAGGAACAAAGTAAATTTGTGACATTTCTATACTTATATTTATATTTTTGTGGATAATAATTGTCAAAAAATTCAAATAATGGCTGATATATACAGTGCATAGTATATGAGAGCACATCGCAAATTCTCTCGCAAATTCAGCTCCGATGTTCGGAGCTAAAAAAAAAAAAAAAGGGCGCTGACATCTTTTCACGGGCGATGATAACCCTGAGCGCACTGTTAGACCTTCTCTGCCGCTTAATGAGCTGTGACCTTCTTGTTAAGGAAGAAGGAGAGGTCACCCTTCCATCATCTGACACTATTTTCTCGCAACATTGCGAGTTAATGTAGCCAGTCCTCTGTTTTACAAGCTTCCTGTTCTGTTCACTTAGGAAAGGAGGTTCCATTAACCCACCTCATTTTATTTTACAGCAGTGTACCTGAAAAAAAAGAAAGGAAATCTGAAACAGCCGATATATCTTCCTCAATTACTAAGCAGCGGTAATGAGCAGCATCTCTTTAAATAGCCTCACAGAATACGGAATGAAGGTCAGAGCATTAAATCTTTTGTTTTATCATTTGTTTGACTTCCGGTTGTTACTTTTTTTCCACTGAAATCTCTAATATTTTGTAAGATTTCCCTACATTACAGAAACTCAACCAAGAAGCACAAAAATCACATTTTATTCTCAATTTTGGAAGCACTTTGTATGTGTCCTCTATTCATAATGCGTTATAAGTCTGTTATAACATGTTATGTAGCATTAATGAAGCTTTATAATGTCAAACCTAAACTTATGGAATTACTTCAGGTTGAGGTTACATACGTAACACTTTACAATCTGAGACTTCATAATGTTTTATAACATTTGCTCATAAGAGAGAATTTTCTAGACACGGATGTTATAATGCGTTATAATGCACACAGGCTTTGCCCTGCAGTTCATAATGTTCTTTGGCATGACAAACATCGCTGTAAGCCGTAAACATACATACACATTACATGCATAAGCGTTACAGTTCGTAGCTTTGGTTATAACATGCTTATAAACTGTTATCAAAAAGCATGCATTGTGGAGAGCTTCTGTAATGCATTTTCATGAATGTATAATAATGCCTTATAAATGTGTCATAACAATGAGATTGCGTTCGTTTATTATAGATACGAACTCCACAGACAGTGTTAAACCTTTTCCAAAGAATGTTTCAGACACATAGACTGTGATTGTCATTCCATTACCATCCGCGACCTTATGAACAGACTATAATGCATTATGTCACACTGACATAAGTATTTGTGCTTTATATATGTGTATAGTTGTATATAAATCACATACTGATGCGTGTTATGAATGTAATTGTTGTTATATAGGTCTGTGTCAGGGATTATGGCATTATGTACGGTATGTGTGTTATGAAGTGTGTCTATAACGCATTACGAATGCTAGATTGATAGAAATGGTAAGGTTTATGTGGAAAATAGGAACCCATTCAACCTCATAAGACTTTTAGAAACATTTCTATTCATTAGATTATGAAAAATAAGTGTTTTAGTGTCATAATTATACTCCTTCCTCCAGTTGCTGCGATCGAATCACAAACTTTGTCATCTCCTCGTTCTTTTTAGGGAACACGGACACTAGGGGTCATCCTTAATCAAACCCGGAATTCTTAACTCTGACTTATTTACTGAGGAAACAGCTGTATTACTTTCACAT
>JAUCMX010000020.1:18268962-18286462 GCA_033459395.1 Hemibagrus guttatus
GTTTCTATTCTTCCACAAAATAAGAAACTATGTAGTTTTATGCACAAAAAAACTTGGATGTAATTATGTAGTTATTCACCCAGACTCGGTCGAATGTTTCATTAATTTAGAATTAAAATGCACAGAATCAGAAATGCCAAGCAAAAGTGGTGTTTTTATGTGAATGTTACATTTTTGCTTTGACTCTTACTAGAGCTCTTAACATGCTACTAGAGTTCAGTAATAAAGTACGACTGCGAACACAAAAGTTCTATCCGGAGGTGATATTTATCTACTAAACACTGCTGACTCGTTTGCTACGTAGGACTCGGCCTAGTTTATTTGCATCACCTAAATGTGAAGCAGATTTCTATAATAACTCAAATCCAATGACAAACACATGCTGCAAGTTTTCTCACCTGCAGTGTAACGACGTGTTGTTGCTTTGTCGCCTGTCTAATTTACACCGGGTCGCCCCCCAGGCACAATGTGCTTACTCCGTGTCTGAGCAAAACAGTCCAGCACTACATTAACTATCGATTCCTCTCTCTTTACGGCTCCTTTCACACTCACAAAAAGAATTTATTGGATTTCTTTCCCTCTCCAGGACTCCTCGTTAGAGCTGTGTGGAGAGCTCGGCTTGGATGCCGTCATATTGTCTAGGACAGATTTGATAAGCTATGATTATCTCCAGAGCATCTCACTAAGATATTGGGTGAAGATGGGAGGAAGGTCATGCCCCTTGTGGTCATTTATATCCTTCTGGACGCCATGTTAAGACTTTCAGAAATGAGCGTTATTATGGCACGCTAGAAGTTTGCTGCAATTCATCCGTATTAGCGATGTCGTCATGCTAAGCAGATCTTGTTTTTTTCTTACTTTCGTAGTGCTTTTTGGCCAATTCATGTTCTTTCAAACCACCTCCACCGACGTGGTGGACATCTACGATGGTCCTTCTACTGATTCTCCACTTCTTACCTCCATCTATGGCTCCCATTCAGGTAAAACTTCAATAATTTCCTATATCTTTACCTTTAATTGTTACCCTTGAGAAGAGATTATGCTGAAATGTATGTTTTGTTTTGTTTTTTCTATTTTTTAAAATTATTTCCTTTATAAGGAGAGCCACTGCCTCTGAGTGCTGTAAATGAAATCACCATAAAGTTCACAGCAGAAGGTCCAAACACCGCCAAAGGCTTCCATTTTGTCTACCAAGGTAAATTGCTAAAGTCGTGTTCTGGTGCCTGCTGTCTCAGATATTAACCTGTTAAGGATATACCACTATTCTTATTTTATACATGATTAGGAAATATTTCAAATTCATATTTACATTTTATTAGTTAGAGACACAATCATACGCAGTAAGACATGCTTTTTTACGACTGTCTGTGTTCCATTTGAAAAATATGGAATAATATGGAATCAAATGGAATAAAAACCGAACAGGAAAAAATCGGAATTAAAAAAAAAATATTATAAAATGGATTTTAAAAATAATAAAATAAAATAAAATAAAATTAGTTTTATAGAACAGAGCAAAAATAAGTAATATATATAAAAAAAAGCATATAATATAAAATAAAAATAATAACATAAATAAAAAATACAGCATATGAATACACAATACAATGTCTGATGATATGAATATGAATATAGTACTGTTTAGGAATAAAGTGCATGTATGTGCAATATGTGTGCAGTTTCAGTGCATATTCATTGGATTGATGACCCTATGGATGATGTCACAAAATGAAGTAGACTTCCATTTACATTCATTTGAACATATGGCTAAAACATAAGGCGATATGTGATGACATTCAACAGGAAGTATGACATAATTCCACTTAAAAATTGTTCAGTGATGCTTGAGGTTCATATGTAGACATGCCAGTGCTGACATGAGACACTGCTGCACGATTGGTGCTTGGACCCGCTAATCACTGCTTGAAGCGCTAGTTCAACAACTGAAGTTGCAATGTTGTTTTTTTCCAGCTGTACCGAGGACCAGCGCTTCTCAGTGCAGTTCGGTCCCCGAGCCTCGCTACGGAAAGCGCGTCGGAAGCGATTTTGGACTCGGTGCCGTCGTGCTGTTTGCGTGTAACCCGGGATACGTGCTCCACGGAGCCAGCGCCATCCGGTGTGAGTCCGTGCCCAACAGCCTGGCCCAGTGGAATGGCACGGTGCCATTATGCACAGGTATTTGTGCCATTCTTCATCTTTATTGTTACTGCTGAGGCTTGTGCATGGAGAGAAAGATGCTGGAGAGGTTTAATGCAACAGAAAAAAATCACAACACCTCCATTGTGCGATCTGGAAGTAAACAACAATGCCTTTGTAAGGCTCCGAGAATCGATTTTATTCCTGTGTGAATTTATTTGGGGAAAATGTCTCCATGCAAACAGACACTCTTCTTTCAGCTCGATGTCTGCCATTTTAATAGAAAGCCTTCAGTCTGTTACGGAGTAACTTCAGCAACAACAAAATGATGTCACTTTCCCGCTGAAATATAATAATAATGATGTCTAAAATATATGCATCATTTTTTGTCTTTGCTGTCTTTCCTTGGCACAGATCCTGTTTATCATTATTAGTTAAAATAAGTGTAATACATTATTTTTCAAAATTTTTATTATTTCCTATTCAGATCAATCTTCTGTTAATGAAAAGAAATAATCACCTATTAAACTTACATTCAGTGTAATAATGATATAAAAAATTTTTTAAATTTATATGAGAAAACACTTTTTTTTTTTTTTTGCCTTTCAGCATCAACAGTTTAATTAAATCTGTGAATGTTTAAGTAAATTAACACTGCAGGCAACAATATATTAGTTTCATTTAAAATCATTTTTATTGTGTTTTAGCCTGATATTAATTAGGAAAATCCATGAATTATAATTTTAATTTATGTAATTCATTTTTTTTTCTCTTTTTACATACAGTATACATAATGGTAATGCTGAGATCATTTTAAAAAATCAGATTTTTATAGAAAATACTTTAGAAAGAAAGAAAGAAAGAAAGAAAGAAAGAAAGAAAGAAAGAAAGAAAGAAAGAAAGAAAGAAAGAAAGAAAGAAAGAGAATTCTTTAAAAAAAAAGTTTTAGTAGAACATGCTTTGCCATCTTGTATATTTTTTTTACTCTTTTCTTGACTTTTTCTTGCTTTAATCCTTTTTAATGCGTTAAAAAAAATGCAGATAAAACAGAGTCACAGATTTGAGTCGCATTCAGAATCGGCAACTTAATTTAATTTAATTGAAGTGCCAGTATTTGCCAAGGCAACGATTAAAGGATAAGCTGACCACGCACTATCCTGCTATGCATACGGCTCACTTTTATGCATAATTCCATCCATAAAAACATTCACTCGTGTCTCCCTCACTTGAAATCGAATTCGGTTCAATTTTCCTTCACCTTCTTCATAACCTGTGCTGCGTTACTGTTGAGTCTGCGCTTTACTTTCTTTCTTTTTTTTTTTTGTACAGTCGCAACAAAAAGCGCATTTCTATTTTGATTTTTTATGATAAGTTTACAAGTGAGAGTTTTTGACACTAAATTGTTTTATTTTCTTGAGCAGGATAAGAAATGTGTTCCTGGACTGCTTCAGTTTTAATAAAACCGCTTCATTATTCATCAGTTTAAAGAATAGCACGTGATCCAGCATGAGCAATTTGTATCCTTTTTTAATTTTTTTCTTATTTTAATTTAATATTAAAAAATGACCAAAAAAAGAGTCAGTGATTGCAGTCTCATTCAGAATCACTGACTTCGTTTAACTGCCTCATTATTCAGGCAGATTTGGGAAGAGCACCTGATCCAGCACGAGCTATTTGACTCTTATATAACGAGCTATATAACTCTTACGTCATTTCTGAGTAATGTTTTTTTCTTTTAAAATCTGTACTTTAATACTGATGAATTCGGCTCCTCGGTTGCTTTGCTTTTCGCCGGAACCCGAAGCCTTCTCCTGCTCCTGCTCTTTCTAAAAGCTTAAATTACCGGCTTGTCAGGTGCAGTGTGTGTATGTGTCACATTCATACGTGTGTGTGTGTGTGTTGGGGTGGGGGGTTAAGGGGGTTGCTATTGGAAACCAAGCTCCATGTTTCTTGCCTCCTATCTGCTCCTCTGTACAGAAAATATAAAAGCTTAAAACATTTCTCCCATCTGAAGATGTTGATTAATTTTCTGTAAAAGCAGCTGATGATAGCTGTCGTTTCTATAGCAACAGATGCTTGGATATACCAGATCAGTAGTAGTCGTTTCTATAGTAACAGATTGTTCAACTTGGGCTTGTATACCACATGCTTGGGATTTTAAAACAAACAAACAAACAAACAAACAAATAAATAAATGAATAATAAACACATTATAAGATGTTGGTTTTAATACATTTATAATTGTTGACATGGCAACATTTTTGCTAAGAAGATGTTTTATTCTTTTTAAATATTAATGTTTTGGAAGGAGTCTCCAGTGTCGTTGTTTTAAAGCATTCAGTAAGCTGGGTTTTTTTTGTTTGTTTGTTTGTTTTTTGTGTTAGAGTTTTTTTTATATATATATATATACTGTATGTATTTGTCGCAAAGCAACTTTACAGTAATATAAAAATTCAGGATATGAAATATAAAATTTTAATTGTTATTCCTCCCTAATGAGCAAGCCTGAGGAAAAGATGGTGAGGAAAACCTCCCTGATACGACATGAGGAAGAAACCTTGAGAGGAACCAGACTCAACAGGAAGTAGCTTGTTTAAGTGTGACTAGAATTGGATAAAAATTCCGATGTCATGCTTCTCCAGCGCTGATTATTGTAACAGCACTGTTTTATCCCATCTCTCGCTTCTATGGTAGTAAATTAGTGTTATATTTTCAGCCGGACAACACGACCGGTCACCGTGGATCTGCTAATGACACGAGATAGATAATTAGGTGTGCTGGGTTTAATTAATGACAACAGAGTGTCATCAGCTGCAAGCAAAATCCCCGGTTAGATCATTATGTCCTGCTCGCTATTAACAAACAGGTGAAGCTGAGCGTTCTGAGAGAGCCGAGCGGAAACCAGAGGCGTCTCAGCGAAGCCATGCAGTATTCTGGAGACACGCCGGCGTTCCTCGCGTACTGCTGCTGGCTAATGATGACATTAACGTGGCTGGAAGCCTTTCTGATTATCATGGGAACACGCTAGAGCACGCACTTCACCGGTGGAATATAGATGCTCTGGAAACCGCAGTGCGCTGAATAATAGCATTGATTTGGCCATCTAAAAACGACGGCACGGAAAAAAAGGGAATTAAATAATGAGGCTCTGCGAACGGGATTGCTTTTGTTGCTGAGGTTTTTTTTTTTTGGTTTTTTTTCTTAGTCTCACAAGATTGTTTCTTCTATTTCCAGCCAAATGATGTTAAAAAATATCAGAGCAGATATAATAAATAAATAAATAAATAAATAAATAAATAAATAAATAGATAGATAATCAGCTAGTTATATCTTAATATTCTACATGTGCGTCAAAAGGAAAACCTTTTTTCTTCTTCTTCTTCTTTTTTTTTTTTTTTTTGAAATTTATTTCTCCCAGCATATTTTCATAAATTTGCATTAAACGCTCAGATCCTCCTGATGGTGTGTACATGCACATGTGCAAGTGTAAATAAAAGCAGAATGTTCGGGACCGTGTACTGAAATCATTTTCTTTATTCCGTCTTTCAGCTTTCTTTCTTTCTTTCTTGTTCTTGTTTAGTGCATGAAGACTCGCTGTGTTTTATGTAAAGGATAAAACATTATTTTGTAATAGGAAAATCAGTTATTGACAGCTATTAATGCTGTAGCATTAATGACCTCTAGTCAGCTCTTACAACATCTAATGACATTTATTGAGCACTACGACCGTTAGTGACCTCTAATGTCATTTTTTGTCCTCTAATGACCACCAATGACCTCTAATGACCTCTAATAACATCTAGCGACTTCTATTTACTACTTATGAATTCTAACGACCATTAATGTCAGCTGTTGAGTATTAATGATCTCTAGTGACCTCTTATAACATCTAATGATCTATTGAGCACTAATGACTGTTAGAGACCTCTAATGACATTTATTGACCTCTAATGACCTCAGATAGCATCTCTATTTATTACTAATGAATTCTTTTGAGCATTACTGACATCTATTGAGCACTAATGACCTGTAGTGACCTCTAATGGCATTAATTGGCTAATAATGACCTCTAGTTACATATGATGACCCATATTTACCTCTACTGACCTCCAATAACATCGAGTGACCTCTATTTATTACTACTGACCTCTAGAGACCACTAATGACCTCTAGTAACCCATAATAACATCGAGTGACCACTAATGATCTAAAGTGACCTCTAATAACATCTAATGACATTTATTGAGCACTAATGACTGTTAGAGATCACTTACGCATTTATTGACCTCTAATGACCACTAATGATGTCTAATAACAACTAGTGATTTACTACTAATGAATTCTAATGACCATTAATGACATTTATGGAGCACTAATGACCTCTAGTGACCTATAATGGCATTAATTGACTCATAATAACCTCTAATCACTTTTGTCGAATCGATAACCTCTACTGACCTCTAATAACGTCTAGTGACCCCTATTTACTACAATTGACCTCTAGTAACCTCTAATAACATTGATTGACCACTAATGATCTCTAGTGACCTCTAATTACATCTAGTGACCTCTAATGACCTCTTTTCACCACTACTGTCCTCTAGTAACTCATAATGACATCTGTTCCTCACTAATGACCTCAAATAACCTCTAATGACCTATAATAACCCCTAAAAACCCTGATCACTAATAACATCTAATCAATAGTAACCTTTTAGTGACCTGGAAACTTTTTTTAAAGGGTTTCAGTTCCCCAGGGATCGAAATCGGGCCTGTAAAAGCAGCAGGTGGAATCCACTGTGGGACATGACTGAATAAGAGAAAATGATGAATTCCTAATCTGTTTTATGTAGATCAGACTTTTAAAGAAATAATAAAAAAAAAAATACAAAAACAAAGCCGAGCCTCGAATTTACTCATGCGCTCCAGGACGACGGCTGAAGTGAAGGATGAAAAAGTAGCTTTTGACTAATAGCAGGGCCGAAGCCACATTAATATCGGGGTACTTTTTCTAGCGCTCAGAGAAGTCGAGCCTTCAGCCGAGTTTTTTATAGCCTGAGAGAGATTAGTCAGGGAGAGTGCTGAAGCAAACCTCGCTCTAGCAAATACAAAACCATCTAATGGAAGAACCTCTCGAAGTGAAGCTAAATAACTAAATACGGCCTTGTAGTCTTTTTAACTCCGTGCAAAGGAAAACAGGCTGCGGTGGAATCGGAGTCAATTTTCATCCTGAACGCTACAGCATCTGAAGTGCTCTTGAGTTGAAGTTCCAAAGAGCTTCTCACATGTGAATTGTTTCCCCTGTGTCCTAGCATCCTCCAGGTAAACAGAATCCTGAGTTTATGTAATTAGAGGTTTCACACTGCTCACACATTTCCTGGGATTAACACTGAATCCTAACTCTTCATAATCTGACCTTGTTTCACACTCTACATTCCTAAACCCTGCCTTAACCTTTTTTTTATTTGCATATGGTTGACCATATCCCTCCCTACTCCAGGCGTTCCAGGGGTGCTGTTTCATAGGTGCCCCTGTGCTCTGACCCCAACTTTCTCAATTGGGAAAGAATTCCACCGTGCTGTAACGTATTTGTGGCGACAATACTCGAAACGTCACAGGGCACGATGCATCGGTAGAGTAGTAACGTGAGCACAGGGACTGGACGGCTAACAGCGTGGTTAATCTGTGCCGAGATTAAAGACATGTTTGGACGAGAGACGGATGCGAGGATGTGGAAGATGAAATGACTCGCTGATGGAGTCTGACCGGACCCTCGTATTGTGTTCGGGTCAAAATGATGGATTTTCTCTGTTTTTGTTTTTATTCAGTTGAAACACTTTGGTGGTGTTGTATTGAAGAAACAATTGGAAATGAAAAACAGTCCACTTCCGAGCAACATCCGGCAGAGCAAAAAGTGATTCGATTCAGAGTCGACTCATGAATCATTGAATCAGTGAATCAGTGTATTTTAGTTTGAGGTGCTTTTCTGCTAAATAAACAGTGAAACACAAGCAGAATCAACAACCCTTATTAGATAAATCCAGCATGTGATCGCATTAAATAACGGCTCGTCTCACGCTTTCACATCAGCAAGGGGGAAAAAAAGTTCAAGTCTTTTGTCTCTGCACCCGAGCAGGTTTTGTTATCTTTCACAGCTTTATCATATTTTTTTTCTCTCAGTTCTTTAAGTACTTGGTTATTTCTGACTGCCGTCCTTTTCTGACGTCCCTTTTTCGCTACATTTGTCACGTTTCCATCACCATGTGACCGTATTCTTTTATTTTCCATCAAATGCTATAGCTACTGTTCACATAACACAAGCACTTCTTCTAATTTGGTGTCTGTTGCTAAGCAACCGGCCGTAACGTTCCAACAGCGCATTGTTTCACACTGTACACGCTCAGCACCGAGATGCGTAAAGGCCATGGTGATCCTGCGTCAGAGCAGAGTTTCATAACCTCGAGGGAAAAAGCCATGCTTCATAACCCCGCTTCTACATTACACGTGTGAAACGTTCTTCTACCCCGGGGTAAAAGAACATTAGAACGGCGATAACCCCGGATTATTCGCAGCGTGAAAAGTCCTTGAATGTGTCACACTGTTCCTCATTAAAGAGCAAAGAAATCGATTCTGTGTCTTGAAAGACTTACTGATGCTGTTTTATTCAACTCTTCTTTGTATCTGTGTGTGTGTGTGTGTGTGTTTGTGTGTGTGTGTGTGTGTGTGTGTGTGTGTGTGTCAGTTCCATGTGGAGGTGTCCTAACAGCACGCCGAGGAACCATCCTGTCTCCCGGTTACCCCGAACCTTACGACAATCACCTCAACTGCGTCTGGAAGGTCTTTGTCCCGGAAGGAGCCGGAATTCAAGTACGTAAGGAATAAACCTCTTTGTGTCCGGATTTTTCAGGAAAATAATCAACAGTCATGTGGTGTAATAACGGAACAACAGTGTACTGGTATAAACAGTTAAAAAGAGTCTCTGAAAGAGTCTTTTCACGTTGTTTTAGTTTCTGTTACAGAAAACGATTCACTTTTTGACCAATCAGAATCGAAAACTTAAAAGCACTGAGTTTATGGATCAGATATCGGAATATAATATCGGAATTTTAGCTCGGTATATCAGAAATAAGAGATAGAAGACGTAAAGACGACGATCAGGGCCGCTATAAGTTACTCCACTCCATCATAATGAATTCATGCGTAAATAACGGCATCAGGACACGAGGTGAACGATGTAAAATGCATGCATGTTTAATTCCTGTCCTTTCTTATAACGCATGTTTGATGTAGTTTAACCCCATCGTGTTAATGAACAAATGAACTCACACACATGTAATAACATGTACTTAAGGTGATTATTATGCATGTATGAGACTCTTAAGGTTAACGCTTCATTAGTTTATGATTAATTCATGCTTTAACCTTCTCATTAGTTCATACTGAAGTAAATATTAGTTCAAGTTCTGTTTCTGTACAATGTTACCTTTCCTGGAAGAGTCTATTACACCAAGTTTATCATTATTAATGACTTTCTATTCCCATCTAGATCACCGTAGTAACGTTTTCCACCGAGCACAACTGGGATTCGCTGGATTTCTACGACGGTGTTGACAGCAACGCACCCAGACTTGGCAGCTACTCAGGTAGGACTATCGCCAAGACACGCTGGCACAAATACGACAGGCGATGATATGATACGCACTAAAAAACATCACATTTCTCTCAAGCTGCTGAAAACTAGCCAGTTAAAATTCTGAGCCGTATCCTCAGCCATCAGAAGCGTACAGTATACAGCGCAGAGGTTGCGTTTTTTGTGCTTTACAGTCGCTCGGCCGTCTGGTCTCGGCTGCTTTTCGATTCGGTTACTCTCTCGAAGGGTTTCTTCTTGCATCGTATGCTATTTAGGGTTGAAGTGATTCATTTGCTATCCAAAGCACATCGAGTGGCTCACGTGGTTAAGGCTCTGGGTTCTCGATTGGGGTTCAAGCCTCAGCACCACCAAATCCCACTGTTGGGCAATTGACTGCAACCTTCCCTGTTCCAGGGGCTCCATGGGTGATGTATCATAGCTGCCCCTGTGCTCTGACCAAAACTTCCTCAATTGGGAATGAGTTCCACCGTGCTGTAGTGTATGTGTGGCAAGGGCATCGCAGGGCATCAGCAGGGTAGTGACACCAGCATGGGGACTAGACGGCCGACAGGGTGGCGTTTAATCTGCTCCGAGATTAAAGGCATGTTTGGACGAGAGACGGATGCGAGGACGTGGATGATGAAATGACTCACTGATGGAGTCTGACCGAAGCCTCGTGTTGTGTTCGGGTCAGAGTGATGGATTTTCTCCGGGTTTTTTTATTCAATTGAAACACTTCGGTGGTGTTGTAGTGAAAGAAACAATCGGAAATGAAAATCGGTCCACTTCCGAGCAACGTCTAGCAGAGTAGAAAGTGATTTGATTCAGAGTCGACTCATGAATCAATGAATCAGTGTATTTTACTTTTTGTTGCCTTTCTGCTAATATGAACAATGAAACAACCAGAGTCAAAGCACGGCGCTGTAGAATTGTGTATTTCAGAGATTTCGACGTAAAATAAGAAATAAATTGGCTGCTAGATGTAAGAAAAATGTTTTAAACTACTGTAGTTATTTATAGATGTCTCTTGCTTTGTGTTTTTTTTTGTTGTTTTTTGTTTTCTGTCACAACTGAAAGAGTTTCACGCCGATGTTTTCAGCCCCATGCTCTTCTCACCTAATGTTTCAGCATTTTGGCTGATTTTATAATCTTATTACCGAATAGATAACCAGATAGGCCAGTAAATGTGGTTTTGGGCCTTAAAGAACCTTTGAAGAATCCTTTTATTCATTTTTACACTGAAAATATGAATATTTCTCGCTGTCTGCATGAGTCTTGTATTTTCAGTTCAAATAAATGAGGTGCAGATAAAATAAAATGACATTTTATTGTCAGGACTAATGTCATCTGAGCGTAAACAGGAATATGTTGGGAAATGTGCTCTCTCGCACGTCGAGTCACTATTACATTCTTTATTATTTGGGTTAAAAATCATGTTTGTCTTCAGAAATCGCCAAAAGACATAAATTTAGCTAGCGAGCCCATTTTCTCCTGACAGGCAACATGGGAATTCCTTAATAGAGTGAAATCCAAAATAAGTCCACAGTGCTAATATTGTCCTTGTCAGATTTATTTAATAAAGTCATTCGGCAGGAACAGGGTTTTATATTGAGTGCAAAACAGATTAAATCGAGAGTTAAAAGGACGATAAAAGAGCAGTAATATGGCAGTAAGTGATGCTTACTGTATGATCTGTTTTTCAGTGCGAGGGTCAGCGAGGCCTCGCTTCACCCTTCAGGGTTTCAGCTCCGGTTTCTTCACGTTTATGCTTCCTTTTCTTCTCTAAAGAGAGGTTTTTATACCTATTCAGAATCTTTCTGTAACTATTCATGACCTTTCGACGATTATGGACGTCGGATTGTGGTGGCTTTTGAAATCGTTTCACAGGTGGCACTATAGTAGGAGGATTTTTTTTTTCTCACGTCTGGTGTTAATGACTCTTTCAGCGGTGCCTGGAAGCTGGGTCACCCGTCTCCCTGCAGAAAACACGTCATGTCCACAGAGAGGCTGAGTCTCGCTTAATTAACACGAGCTCGGATGAAAAACTGCATGTATATCCGGAATGCAAATGCACACATCTTGTGTTGAAAAGTAAATACAGAGTCACATAGCAGACATATTGTTTTCTTGATCAGATATGAAGCATGTAGCACTGCTTTAAATTATGTTACGGTTTGTTTATATATTTTTTTTAACGACGATGTTTTCAGCCTCATTCACTCCTCGGTCACCTTTTAGAATTTCAAATTCTAATTTTTTCCTGTATAAGCAAAAGAACATTTAAAGAACGTTTGAAGAACATTTTTTTCATAGTGTGTACATTTTTAAATAAAAACTTTAATCTTGTATGCAACACTCAATTTTTGGATTGGATATTCTATTTTTTTTTTTTTTTTTACTTTTCCCCATTTTTCAAATGTATTTATTTAATTTTATTTAATTTTATTTATTCATTGTTTACCGCTTATCCGATCTACTCTCGGGTCACGGGGAGCCTGTGCCTATCTCAGGCGTCATCGGGCATCAAGAGAGGATACACCCTGGACGGAGTGCCAACCCATTGCAGGGCACACACACACACTCATTCACTCACACACTCCGGACAATTTAGAGATGCCAATCAACCTACAATGCATGTCTTTGGACCGCTGGAGGAAACCGGAGTACCCGGAGAAAACCCCCGAGGCACGGGGAGAACATGCAAACTCCACACACACATAGCGGAGGCAGGAATCGAACCCCCAACCCTGGAGGTGTGAGGCAAACGTACTAACCACCAAGCCACCGTGCTCCCCCATAATTTAATTTAATTTTATTTAATTAAATAAAATTTTAATTTAATTTTATTTTATTTTATACTTTATTTACTTTTTTTATTAACTTTTTTACTATAACAATAATAAATAAAATATGTAATAAATCCATCAGTGTATGTTATATCAAAATGTTTGAACTTTCCCATGTTACTGGAAACAGTTTTAAAATGTCAAGGGGGAAAAAAATGTCCAGTTTAGGCCACGCCCACTTCAGCTTTCCGTTCAAGTAACTGATACTGAAACAGATTGTGTTAACGATTGTATTCTAAAAGCTTTACACACACTTGGCTCTCATTCATCACATCGAGTGTAACGTGTATGAACTTTAACTTTGTAAAATATTTTTCTGGTGATCTTGTGTAAACTTGAGCGTAAGGAGACATTCTATCGATAGGCTATGGGTCATAAAATTCTCGATGAGTCGTGTGATTTTATGTTTTTTTCACACACCGATTTATTAAATATTTCGAAAAGCAATCCAGAACAAATCCATGAATTGAGATGAATAATTCCAACCCTTTAAACATGACAGAAGTAATGGGGCCCTATAAAAGCATGTGGCTCTGGTACAGTAGCTGATGCACTGCAGTGGCTGAGCTGCGTTATTGGAGGTTGCTCTGAATTAGGTACTGCTTAGGTGTTTTTTTCTCTTAGCTTAGCTTAGCTAAATTTATATCAGCTGTGCTGGCATGAACACAGATTATTTATGCTGTTTTCAGGAATCACCATCCCGCCGCTTCTGAACAGCACATCCAACAACCTGTACCTGATGTTTCAGACAGACATGAGTGTCTCCGGAGCCGGATTTCACCTGGAGTACGCAGGTATGGCTTACACCAACCACTTGTCCAGTACCACATCGCCGGCTAGAATTTTATCAAAACCCTTTTCAGCACCGTTGTGATATTTTACACTTCAATCTTTCTTACTGACAAGTAAAGAGAGTTTCCTGTGTCCTAAGCAATAGGTTTGGATTCCTGCCCGGAGCCGCAGACCCCCAACAACGGCGTGAAAATCGGCGAGCGCTACATCGTCGGAGACGTCGTTTCCTTTCAGTGTGATCAGGGATACACGCTAAAGGTCGACACAAACTTATTAAATCTTTTTTTTTTCATCCATGCCATAAATAGTTGTATACAAATAAATATATATATATATTTTTTTTTTAAAGTTTTAAAAAAAAATTATAAAAATAAACTCGTTTCAAATAAGTACATTTAGTTTATTTATATTTACTATTAAAAATAAACAACACATCTTCAGTTGTTACTGCATATTTATTATCTTCAAAGTCTCTCATGTATTTCCAATATTTAGAATATTTTTAAAGTAAACTAATAAAGTGAAATGAAAATATTTATTATTTAACTATTATTTAATAGTTTATTATACAGCCTCGTTATTAAACAGTGGAAGATTTTGTATGATAATCGGTTATTCCTGAATATTTTTTTTTATTAGAAAATAATGAACAATAATTATATACCTGATTCTTTTTATTCTGAATAGTTGAGTACACCTTGAAGCTAGCTAAATTTTGAATTCTTGTGTTTTATTTTATTTTACACTTATTCCAAATCTTTCTGGGGTTTTTTTTGTAACATTCACTTCACACTCTGATCCCTGTGTGTTCTTTCTGGGTTTTTTTCTGTTTTGTTTTAATTTGCATGCAGGGAAGTGAGTATATAACCTGCATGCCAGGACCCGTCAGAAGATGGAACTATCCGGCACCTCTCTGTCTGGGTACGCTTCATTTTTTACTCCCTTTTCTTTTCAGCAGCATTTCCTGTCTGCTTTCTCACAGCGCCGCGCTCCAAGACGTCACGCCGCTTTTCAAAAAAAAAAAGAAAACCTGACAATAGACTTGGCTTCATTTTGTAAAGTTGTTATTAAAGGCTGTGGAAACTGCAGAAGGCCGTGACGGCTTGTTTCCTTTATCTGCTTTCTTTTATCGCTAGGACTTTCTACAGGTGACATCGTGTTCTTTTACGTCCTCTTCAGTCATGGCTGCTTCAGTTAAAAATACACACACAGAGATTGGGGCTCACGTTAACGCTCTGTTTTGTGCTCAGATCAATTAACGCCGAGTCGCTTTGTGAGCGCTGAGATGGAGATTACCGCGGCTCTGAATCGAACACAATCTGTCGGATTGCTAATCTACAATTGTTAGATATGGGGTTTTTTTAAAAGTTAACTCTAGTTCAATTTTAGTTAACACTGGAGTGCAGTTGAATTCTGCATTCTGATTGAAAGTTGAATGATTTTCTACAGCAGCAGCTCTGACATTTCTTTCTTTTTTATTTTCTTTCTTTCTTTCTTTCTTTCTTTCTTTCTTTCTTTCTATCTTTCCTTTTTTCTTTCTTTCTTTCTTTCCTTTTTTATTATTATTTTCTTTCTTTCTTTCTTTCTTTCTTTCTTTCTTTCTTTCTTTCTTTCTTTTTTTCATTTTATCACTTTCTTTCTTTTTTCATTATTTTTTGTTATTTGTCTTTTTTCCTTTTTCTTTTTCTGTTTTTCATTATTTTTCTTCTTTTTTTCATTATTTTTCTTTCTTTCATTCTATGTTTCTTTCTTTTTTCCTTTCATCATTTTTCTTTCTTTCTTTCTTTCTTTCTTTCTTTCTTTCTTTCTTTCTTTCTTTTTTCCTTTCATCATTTTTCTTTCTTTCTTTCTTTCTTTCTTTCTTTCTTTCTTTCTTTCTTTCTTTTTCCTTTCTTTCTTTCTTTCCTTTTTTCATTATTTTTCTTTCTTTCTTTCTTTCTTTCTTTCTTTCTTTCTTTCTTTCTTTCTTTCTTTCTTTCTTTCTTTCTTCCTTCCTTCCTTCCTTCCTTCCTTCCTTTCCTTTTTTCATTATTTGTCTTTATTTATTTATTTATTTATTTATTTATTTATTTATTTATTTATTTATTTATTTATTTGTTTATTCATTTATTTATTTCCTTTTTTCAATATTTTTCTTTATTCATTTCCTTTTTTCAATATTTTTCTTTCTTTCATTCTTTCTTTCTTTTTTTCATAATTTTCTTTCTTTCTTTCTTTCTTTCTTTCTTTTTTTCTTTCTTTCTTTCTTTCTTTTTTCCTTTCTTTCTTTTTTTCTTTCTTTCTTTTTTTCCTTTTATCATTTTCTTTCTTCTTTTTTTCATTATTTTTCATTCTTTCATTCTGTTTCTTTCTTTTTTCCTTTCATCATTTTTCTTTCTTTCTTTCTTTCTTTCTTTCCTTTTTTCTTTCTTTCTTTTTCTTTCTTTCTTTCTTTCTTTCCTTTTTTATTATTACTTTCTTTTTTTCATTTTATCACTTTCTTTCTTTTTTCATTATTTTTTGTTATTTGTCTTTTTTCCTTTTTCTTTTTCTGTTTTTATTATTTTTCTTCTTTTTTTTCATTATTTTTCTTTCTTTCATTCTATGTTTCTTTCTTTTTTCCTTTCATCATTTTTCTTTCTTTCTTTCTTTCTTTCTTTCTTTCTTTCTTTCTTTCCTTTTTTATTATTTTCTTTCTTTCTTTCTTTCTTTCTTTCTTTTTCCTTTCTTTCTTTCCTTTTTTCATTATTTTTCTTTCTTTCTTTCTTTCTTTCTTTCTTTCTTTCTTTCTTTCTTTCTTTCTTTCTTTCTTTCTTTCTTTCTTTCTTTCTTCCTTCCTTCCTTCCTTCTTTCCTTCCTTTCCTTTTTTCATTATTTGTCTTTATTTATTTATTTATTTATTTATTTATTTATTTATTTATTTCCTTTTTTCATTATTTTTCTTTCTTTCTTTCTTTCTTTCTTTCTTTCCTTTTTTATTATTTTCTTTCTTTCTTTCTTTCTTTCTTTCTTTCTTTCTTTCTTTCTTTCTTTCTTTTTCCTTTCTTTCTTTCCTTTTTTATTATTTTCTTTCTTTCTTTCTTTCTTTCTTTCTTTCTTTCTTTCTTTCTTTCTTTCTTTCTTTCTTCCTTCCTTCTTTCCTTCCTTCATTATTTGTCTTTATTTATTTATTTATTTATTTGTCTTTATTTATTTATTTATTTATTTATTCATTTATTTATTTCCTTTTTTCAAAATTTTTCTTTATTCATTTCCTTTTTTCAATATTTTTCTTTCTTTCATTCTTTCTTTCTTTTTTTCATAATTTTCTTTCTTTCTTTCTTTCTTTCTTTCTTTCTTTCTTTCTTTTTTTCTTTCTTTCTTTCTTTCTTTTTTCCTTTCTTTCTTTTTTTCTTTCTTTCTTTTTTTCCTTTTATCATTTTCTTTCTTCTTTTTTTCATTATTTTTCATTCTTTCATTCTGTTTCTTTCTTTTTTCCTTTCATCATTTTTCTTTCTTTCTTTTTCTTTCTTTCCTTTTTTCTTTCTTTCTTTCTTTCTTTCTTTCTTTCCTTTTTTATTATTACTTTCTTTTTTTCATTTTATCACTTTCTTTCTTTTTTCATTATTTTTTGTTATTTGTCTTTTTTCCTTTTTCTTTTTCTGTTTTTATTATTTTTCTTCTTTTTTTCATTATTTTTCTTTCTTTCATTCTATGTTTCTTTCTTTTTTCCTTTCATCATTTTTCTTTCTTTCTTTCTTTCTTTCTTTCTTTCTTTCTTTCCTTTTTTATTATTTTCTTTCTTTCTTTCTTTCTTTCTTTCTTTCTTTCTTTCTTTCTTTCTTCCTTCCTTCTTTCCTTCCTTTCCTTTTTTCATTATTTGTCTTTATTTATTTATTTATTTATTTATTTATTTATTTATTTATTTATTTATTTATTTATTTATTTATTTCCTTTTTTCAATATTTTTCTTTATTCATTTCCTTTTTTCAATATTTTTCTTTCTTTCATTCTTTCTTCCTTTTTTTCATTATTTTTCTTTCTTTCTTTCTTTCTTTCTTTCTTTCTTTCTTCCTTCCTTCCTTCCTTCCTTCCTTCCTTCCTTCCTTTCCTTTTTTCATTATTTGTCTTTATTTAT